>PVJO010032829.1:0-12740 GCA_004026905.1 Hystrix cristata | reverse complement strand
ATCAAGTGAACCTAAGAAGACTTTTTAAAAAATCCAACTTCTTGAATTAAGTATGAGCTTCAATAGCTCAATAAAACATCACTGAAAGATGAACATTCATCATCCAATTTCAACACAGCAATTCACCGAATTTTATCTTTCTAGGAAAAATAAATATTACAATTATTTCTTATGACAAACATATATCTAATTTAAATGATTCTCCTTAAAAAAGCACTAGTTTCAGCGACAGTGGAATAATGTTGTGTATTGTTTCTAACACAGTTTGTCAGGTGCCCTGAAAATTAGCATAAAGAGGGTGTAAGGGAATGAGTGGAGTTTAGGCTAAAAAAGGTAAAATGGAGACAGCCTGGGCGAACAGGAGGAAACTGGCTGTGTTTAATTTTGTCGTTGGGCTGCTGTCTTGTACAAGAGGTATCGGTATTCCTCCGATGTTTCTGAGGTACAGCGAAACATAGGTATAGATTTTAGAAAAACATAAAAATATTTTGGAGTAGTCAAAATTATTTCAACCTGGAAGAATCTCCAAAATGAAGTGATGCTTTTATTAATAAAATTAGTAACTAATTCTAGACTTAACAACCATAAGTAGGAATACTGAAGAATCTGGCATCAGAATTCAGAGCCAGCCAAATTATGCTTAAAGCCCGTTTCTACCCCCTAGATTTTAGTTTTCTCTGAAAAAAATTACATTTACATTGGGGCTTATTGACATCATTGGTCACTCGAGAGATGCAGATCAAAACAACACTAAGATACCATCTCACTCCAGAAAGAATAGCTATTATCAAGAAATCAACCAATAACAAGTGCTGGCGGGGCTGCGGGGAAAAAGGAACCCTCCTCCACTGTTGGTGGGAATGTAGACTGGTCCAACCACTGTGGAAATCAGTGTGGAGATTCCTCAGAAAACTAAAACTAGAGGTTCCATTTGACCCAGCTACTCTTCTGCTGGGTATCTTCCCAGAAGAATTAAAATCATCATATCACAGTGATATATGCATCACCATGTTCATAGCAGCACAATTTGTAATAGCTAAGTCTTGGAAACAACCTAAATGCCCAACAACTGATGAATGGCTAAAGAAGATGTGGTTTTTCTACACAATGGAATACTACACCGCCATAAAAAAGGATAAACTAGAGTCATTTATATATAAATGGATGTTCCTTGAGAACATACTATTAAGTGAAATAAATCAGACACTTATTAGTACACATCGAATTGTTTCTCTGATATGAGAAACCATAAGTGTAAATAAGGACAAAGGGGTAGAATAGATAGTATGTTTTTTTAAAAAAAAGAGAGATAGTATTCAAAAGAGAGAACTAGATAGGGAAAAGGGGGATAAAGAAGGTTAAAAGAAAAGTAAGATGAAAGGGGAAAAAATGGTAAAGTGTAGCTACACTTGTTGCAAATAGGGAGGGTGGGTGAATGGAAGGGGGGGAACCAAGATGTATCATGTACAGGTACAAAATAACCATGTTGATTATGATCATTATGTGTACAATGTTCCAATACATGTGCTTGGTAAAAATAAAAAATTAAAAAAAAAACACAGAAGAAGTGAAAAAAAAAAGGAAAGTAAAGAGGTTTAAATAAATCACTTGAAATATCAGAAATCAGAATCACTCTAAAATGAAACTTTTAACACACATTGTAGTCACTGGGAAACACAAATAGTTATCAAGAAGAGCATTCTCTATTAAAAGTATGCATATGTACCTTGAGACCATCATGTTAAGTGAAATGAAGCAGACACACAAGCTTGAATATCACATGGTTCCCCTTGTATGAGAAACCAAAGATATAAATAAAGAGCAAGACAAAAGACAGATAATAGGAAACAGGGAGATAGATCTTTTGCAAATGGGAAGGAGACCAAGAGATGGAGGGAGGGGAGAAGGGAAGGAGAAGGGAATTAATAGAATTAAGATGTGTTATGTACATGTACCAATTCCCCATGAAGAATACGATCATTATGTATTGCACTGCAAATATGTACTAACAAAAAATAAATATTGAAAAAATTAAAATATGTATAAATATGGTTATTTTCTATATATTGTCATTTTCTCATAGTTCACATTAAAAAAGAGTATCATATACAGACATGCTTATCATGATGTCCAGATTTTGTGTTCATATATTGTTTTTATTTTCTTTCCTATTTTAATGTATTTTATTTTAAAAAGTGCAGAGATAATAGCAAATAAGCATTCATGAACTATTAGGAGTAAATCTATTCGACATGTTTATACATGCACAAAATAAAGTTAAAAACTGAGTCACAGACAATTCTGTGTCTCAGATAATTGTGACATCAATTGTCTGGATATTAATTTTTTAATGTTCAAGTATATTTATAGTTATGTAAATTTGCCCTTTAACCTCTCCTTCCAGCAGCAGCCTATGTACCCCACCACCTCAAAACTCACATAAATGAGTGAAATAGAGCATTCTGGACAAAATTTATTGAAAGTGAGAGCAAGGAATGTTTTAAATGTTATAACATTTCAGTTTAAATTACTGTTGATAATTATTTAAGGTTATAATTTCAATAGCTATGTCAATTATGGGGCCAGAAAAAGCACCCAGAATAAATTGTGGCAAAATTAAGCATTTTGTCAAGCTACAGTATTATGGTCAAAATCAAGGCAATAACCATGTAATACAAAGTCAGGGAAAAATTATTTATTCTGCTGTTTCCTGTTAAGATTATGCAATAGAACTTACTTTAAAAACCTCCCACAAGGATTGCAACGTACCTGCCATCTGTTATATTTGCTGTCTACTTATAATCTATATCTGCATTATTTTTAAATCATAGTTGCTATCATTTAAATGCTTTCTATGACTGAAAGTTAAAGACACCACAGAAGGCATTAGAAAGGGATTCGGATTCCACATGTTCAAGATCATTTGAAACACCTAGAAACACTGTATGAGATAACTCAACTTTTAAATGAAATTTCTCATTTCTATCAGCCTCACCCACTGTGTAACTCGATTAATTGTTCTAGGAGGTACAATTTTGGCACTAGGCCAAATATATTAGTAAAAATATATCATTTAGAAAAAGCCGGTTCTTTTCTTTCCAAGAAAGCACCCTATACACAGGATGGCACAGAGCTAGAAGCAGCAATCCTTGGGGAAAGGGTGATGGCAGTTAATGCATTCGTAACCACTTACTTGGCTTCCCGTGACCCTTCCTTCTCTCACTTCTGACTGGATAACCTAGTTTCCTCCTGAAAACTCAGGTGTATTCTCCAGGTTCCATGACTAACTGTTTCTTCACCAAGGAGCATTGAAATAGTTCCAAATCAGAAGTCAATAACAAACACCCGGTCAGCTTAATTGCAGCCTGCCTCTGGTCTCGGTGCCAATTCTGATGTACGGTTTTTAAGGCCCCTTCTTTGCTCTCTAACTTGACAAGTGATTCCTGCATCTGTTCATCTTCTCAGAAACATGGCCAGGGAACCAATTTCTTGGAGACTGAGCCTCAGCTCTGTCCTTGTGTTTGGCATAGGCTGAGACTCTCAGATGTGTAAAAAATAAAGCATATGTGCAAATACTAAAACAGTTTTAAACCTGTGTATTCTTTAAATGTTTTAAAAAATGATGCTTTTAACATGCAAAAACTTCAACACATGATAACTTTCTCTTATTGGGGAATTAATTTCTAAAATCAATTCAAAACGCATTAAAGAAATGAAGCAGTTATGGGACTCTAACATGAAAAGAAGGAACCAATAAATCCTGTTTGATCCCTGCCACCTGTGAGCATTCCTATCAGGAGACATGCTGGAGAATGTTTCTTTGTTCCTGCGAACCAGCTTTCTACCACCCTGCCCTGCTCTCTACTGAGGTGGCTTGTATAAGTAACCCTCCCTGCCTCCTGGTCCTTGCCTTCCTGTTGTATTTGCCAATGGAGAGCCAGAGCAGGAGGTTGGAGGGATGGTGAGATGGAATCAGAAATATATTCCCCCAATGGAGAGTATCGTGTCATCGAACAGTGATAATTTGAGTTCTTCCTTTCCTATACGTATTCCTTTTATTTCTTCTTCTTGCCTAATTGCTCTGGCTAAGATTTCAAGTACTATGTTGAATAACAGAGGTGATAGTGGACATCCTTGCCTAGTTCCTGATTTTAGAGGGAATGCTTTCAGTTTTTCCCCATTTAGTATGATGCTGGCTGTTGGTCTGTCATAAACAGCCTTTATCATATTCAGGTATGGCCCTTCTATGCCTATTTTCTTCAGTGTTTTTAACAGGAAGATGTGTTGGATTTTGTCGAAGGCCCTTTTTGCATCAGCTGATAAGATCAGGTGGTTTCTGACCTTGCTCCTATTAATTATGGAAATCAGTATGGAGATTTCTCAAGAGTGTGAAAGTAGAAATTCCATATGACCCAGCCATTCCCCTACTAGGTATCTTTCATGAAGAGCTAGAGACATCATACTACAGAGATACTTGCACAACAATGTTATAGCAGCACAATTTGTAATAGCTAAATTCTGGAAGCAACCTGTATACCCATCAATGGATAGCTGGATAAACAAAATGTGGTATCTATACATAATGGAATACTATTCAGCTATAAAGAATGACAAACTAGAGTCATTTGTAGGAAAATGGATGGACCTGGAAAATGTAATGTTGAGTGAAATAAACCAGTCTCTCAAGCTGGAATACCGCATGGTATCCCTCATTTAGTGAGGTAAAATACAAACAAAAGAAAAGAGTAAACAATAGATACAAAAAGACAAAGTGTTACATATAAGCTAATAGACAAAGGTTCAAGGGAACAAGAAGAGGGCAAAGGGGGAGGGGAATGGGAATCCAGAGGAATAATGATATCTTAAAAATAAGAACCTAATGACCCAAACTTAAATCAGTGACACGTACACTGGGTACTATAGTAACTTTATATAGTTGTGACTTACTGCTGTATGTAGGTGGTTGTTTACATTGCTTACTGTCATAAGCAAAAGGTACAATTTATTGTGGTCTGTAAGTTTGTGTAATGGCCTGTAAGTTTGTGTAATTTTGGATAAATTTTACTAAAAATCTTTAAAAATATATATATACATATTCCCCCAGCTCTGTCCATGCTAGGTCACCATGGCCTGACAGCCTCTCTCGACCTACAACTGTAGCTCATATACGATTATCTTCCCCACACACGCTCTGTCCCCAGGTGTTGTTCATAGCTCCTTCTCCATCACTTTAGATGTAGGGATGGTAACAGCCCCCCACTGTTGTCAGCACTGGGGTACTGTTACATCCCTTGAGGTTTCTCTCCATGTGACAAACACCTTGGCAATAATTCTTTATTAAACTCTAAAAATTATCCAATTTGACTGCTGTCTGCTTCTTGCTGTAACTCTTAGTGATAGAGGAGATAAAACAAGAACTCTAAACCTAAGTTTCTAAGTAAATGCAAAGTCAATTAACCCTTGCACCCTGTTCTGGTGGTTGCATCCTGTGTCCTAAATCCAGAGTATTGGCTCTGGCCCAGCTCTTGGCTAGTTGATTCCACTAGGAATTGCTAGAACTCTCACTTTGACTTCTACAAACTCTGTGTTCCTGGTGCCTTCTTTACCAGACTTAGGTGCAGACAGTGGGCCTCTATAAACAGGTTCCGTCCATCGACAACTGAAAGCCATCTGCCATCGTTTGACAGTGAGCACTTGGCTACATTTGCCTAGCTGGACCTTCTCCACCTCGGGCAGCTCTTTGTGCTGCGTGGATCTGCTCCAGCCCAGCAGATAGATCGTCTCTTTGTCCTACTGAATTAAACACTGAATCTTACTTGAGTCACTATAGATTATATTTTGGGGCTTGACATAGAGATAGTTCATACTTCCTTTCACAATTACTGCAGCATCTTTTTTTTCTTGTACAACAGGTATGGTGGGTATGCATGCAGCCATCATTTTCTTTCGGCAGGTGGTTTGCTGTATGTTCCCTGACTTCTCCTCTAGTGTACACCTTGCTGCGAGATGTGCTCTGCTCTCCTTCCAAGTGTCTGCTGTACTAAATATGCGTTTAGGATGAAGTCACACACTAAAAGACAAGCTGGCTCTAGGGCCTGGAGCAGTTGCTACCATTCCCACCAAGAAGAATTCAGAAACACATTTGTGAGACTGGAAGCTATTTGGGAGGAACAGGCATTTTGAATGCGCCACAGTGTGGTTGGACCATCTTCATTTATTTCCCAACAGGCACAGCGGGAAAGCTGCTCAGAATTGTTCTATTGCTGTACCAAGTATACTATGACCTTTGCTGTTCTCCTAAGTCTCTTACGATTTCAGAAACAAGATTAGCAGTTAGCTGGAGTGGCACCGAACTTGAAGATGTTTCAGGAAAAGCACAGGAACACAGGCCCTCTGAAGGGATGGGTTGGAAGCAAACTGGGTGGGACATTAATACAAAGTTGACAGTGTAATTGGTCCCCAGAAACAGACCAGTCTACATCTTACTTGCCAACCAACTCTGACCTACGTGGTTGTATCTAGTCTCATGAATTAACTATGGGCTCATGAATCCCCAGCTTAAACGTTCAGCCCACACCTCTTCCCTGACTTGCAGACTCACTACCTGTGTGTTCTGCAACTCCACACATATGTCCACAGGCATGTCACACCCAACATACCGAAAACTGACATGATGCTTCCACCGCTTCTTTCTGTTTCTCCTGAAATCTTTCCTGTCTTACTAGGTAGCACTCTCATTTATGCAAGTGTAGGGGCAGCAAATCTTGATTCTTCTTTCATAGATCCAAACTGTTAGCAAATTCTGTCAGCTCATCCTTCAAAATCCAGAGTTTGAGCACCACTCACCAACTCTACCTGCTCAGCCCTCGTCCAAGACGCAGCGTCTCTTGCCTGGAGGGACATAGCCGCCTCCTGCCTGCGGCTTCTCCCCTTCCACACCCTCATCTGTTCTACACAGGGAAGACAGAGGAATCTTTTTAAAATGTAAGTCAGATCACGCCACCCCTCGACTTGAAGCCCTGCAGCAACTGCCCAGTACACACTACACAAAATCTAAATTCTTTACCAAGGCTTGCACAAGGCCTATGGTCTTCCACTAAACATTCCCTGCTTCTCCTCTGCATCTTCCTAATGGTGGCCTCCTAGCATTCCCCCTCTCGAGCTGTGTCTCAGTCCCAGGGGCATCCGGGCTGTTCCTCAAACACATTCCCCCTTCAGAGGTTTTGCCGTGATTGCAGGAAACACGCTTCCCCTGAAAGGTACCTGTCAGGTTCTACCATTTCCTCAAGGTCTCTACTTCGGCACAACCGTAAGGAGCCCCTTTCACGCTCAATCTGTATAAATAGTACGTCTCATCCATATCCAGCCTCATCCCCTTATCCCACTGGGTTATTCCCAATAAAATCTATTTATTTGTTTATTGCCTTTCTTCTCTCAGAAGAGGTAAGTGCCTTGAGGGTAAGGACTTTGTATCCTCAGTGTCCTGAGCAGTCCAGACACGGAGCGACGTTCTCTACCTGTTGACCACTAAATGAATGAGTAATGTGACCTTTTGTCCCCAGTCTTCCTCCTAATGGAAGCTCGAGTGTTGTACATCCTAGTACGTCATCCGGAACACATCAGACATTGATCCAGGCACTCGCCGTGTCTGGAAGATGTGAAATCTGGAGTTAATCATCCTGTTCGAAGCGGCATTGCCCTCTGGGCATCTTATCAGCCCTTATACCAAGACTGCTGGAAAATCCAGATTGAGCAATTACAATGTTCTCCTAAGGAGCCATTTGCTGTTCATAAAACTTAAAAAAAAAATAGCATCTATGGAGCAAAGAAGCTGATGCAGTGTAGAGATACATTATCCTGAACAGCTTAAGATGGCTTGCAGGAATAGGCTGTGCCATGTAACAGCGTAATAACCTGTCCGTGTCTCATTAAAAGGAGACTGAGTGCAACTGGTGCCATGCATTTATTTTGCGAGCTCTTTCATGAACTTGTTCTCTTAGATTTCTGCTGCGGACTTGTAGAAGAGATACAAGATTCTTGAAGAGAATTTCTAATATCTGAGCAAATAATCAAAATAACCCATGTTTTCTTAATGTGGAATTAGAAAATGAGGTCAAGAAAAACAGAGGAAAAGAAACTGCTGTGGAGAATACATCAAGTGAATTTTAGACAAATCTTTATTCTTTCAGAATTAATGAGCTAAAAGATTAGACAGAGAAAATATCTTCTCCTATATGTTATATGTCCTCTAATGTTTGACTCTTGGGGTGGGGAGGGCTTTAGTGTTTGGTGGTTATTTTTTTAATCTTTGTAATATTGGGAAAAATCATAGACTTTGATGTCACATACAATGAGTTAAACCTGAGATGTTATTTACGAGCTATGGATTTGACCTGTCACTTCGCCTCTCTGATCTTCTATTCTCTAAGAAATTTCTTCACAGTAGAAGGATTCACCAAAATGGGGGGGGGTGCGCTCTATAGTACAGAAATAACAGAAACAAATATACTAAGAATGGGTAAAGAAATGGTATTACCGAAAGAGAATAGGGAAAAAGAAGAGGTGCCCGATGAGTGTGATTACTCTCCCAGACTTCTAGCTCTCCTCAGCCGTTGGTGGCACGTGGCTTGAAGAGTTGCTAGCAAAGCGAAAGGCCCTGCACCCTTGTTTCTCATGTGGTTTGGAGAGGGAATTATTATTTTATATTTGCTAACCGATTTCCCATCTGACTTTGTGGTAAAATGAGCATCCCTTCCAGGGTTGGATAACACTGCTCTTTTCAGGCACACTCATCACTCCTGGGGGAAGAGATTAGGGCATCTCCCAGCTCTTGACATCTGTACCTGCTGATTCCTCGTTTTGTTCTCACTCAAACCAACTCAGATTTGTCCTCCAGGGTCACCTCCCTGTAAAGATCCTGCTGACCTCCCTATCCAACCATGAGAAAATTATTTCTGACCTCTTTATTTCACCCATATACCTTAATAGAACTACGTAGTACCTTTTGTCACCTATGTTGCAACTACTTACTCTTATTTAGCACAGGACAGGATCAGACAGACCTGGTCTCCACTTTACTCGATTCGTGACCTTGAAGATGTTACATAATGTCCTCGAGCCTCAGTTTCCTTGTCTGTAAAATGAAAATAATATTGAGAGGATTAATATCTGAGTTCAAGGAGATCATGGAAATTAATGTTTTGCTCATGCCTAGCACATGATAAGCATTCTGTATACACGGTATCCAACTCAGAACTGCGATTCATTCGAAAATATTTGTAAAGTTTTTGTTGTGTGTCAGGCACTGCGTCAGAATCTTGCAATTCAATAAGGGAAATAAAACTCATCTCCAGTACTCAAGAAGCTCAGACACTAGCTTTGGAGTAGGCTAAGGAGTGCTGGGTGGGGAAGAGCTGTGGTAGGGCCGACAAGCAAAGCTGAAATCACAACACAGCGCGCTAAGCATGTGAAAGGCGGGACAACACAAGTACTTCCTGTTGTACCCTGGAGGGAAGGGGTGGCTGTCCAAGGGCTGGGGATTCAAGCCGAGCCCTAACCAGCGAGTGGGAAGTAGACACAGCCCCGTACTGGTAGAGGAAGCAGAGGTGGAAAAGTCAGTGGGTAGGACGGTGCTGGGGTGCCAGGGCATGCAGACATTCTTGGCAGAGAATGTGCAGAGGTCTGAAAACAGAAGTGTATGCAAAAAGTCCAGAAAGCCAGAATCACTTCAGTATGGCTGGAGATAGTAAAGATAACCAAAAAATACTGAATTAGTTAATTAGCTACATAATCGATTAACAGTATTCTCCATTTTCTCACCCTGGCTAAGCTCTTACAGAACTTCTCTGCTATATGATGCGCACATTTTCAGCTGCATTCACATCCAAGATGAGACAGTGGTTCAGAGAAAGGACTCTGGAGGGAGAGTGCCTAGGTTCAAATCCGAGCTCTGCTACCTACCGGCTCTGGGACCTATCTTATTTACCTCCAGTTTCCTCTTTTGTGAAACAGAGATAAAGACAGGGCTTTAGTTGACAGTACAGCAGCTAACACAGAGCGATCATCCATTCCGAGTTATTAAGGTGGCAGTTACTCCTCCCTAAATTTTCCTGTGTGTACTTTGTGTCCCACGACCAGACCACAAGTTCCCCAGGGTCAAGGGCACGGTTTCAAACATTTTCTCCTTCCTGATGAGACGGATCACTGCTAGCTCAGAGATACTCAATAAATACACACTGACAGTTACATTAGTTTGGGCAGCACAGCGTGGTACATACATGGTGAATCCTGGAGCCAGACATGCCTCGGCACATATTTGTAGCTCTGCCATTTACTGACCCTGTGATCTTGGGAAAGATGTTTAATTCTGTCATGGTCTTGTTTTCTTATTGGTAAAATGAGGATAATCAGAGTAAGGACCTCACTGGTTTGCTATGAACATTCAATAGGCTAAACTATATAAACCCCTTAGACCAGGGCTGGCATTTAAAAGCTAGTACTATTATTACTATGTTATTTGTATTTGTAGCATTGCAAAAAATCAAGACCGACGGGGGAGTGCAAGATGTTTAAAGATGCAGCCAATCTAAAATGTATAGAAATATATAATGTTCATTGTTTGTGTAAATCACTTCCACATATGCATAAATATATCTCCACCACCTCATTATATTAAAAATAACAGCATCTAACATAACAGGCCATACATAGCATTCTCTGTGCCTCAGACCTGATTTTGCTTTATTAGTCCTGAGTCAAACAAAAATCTTGGCTTTAATGGAATATCAGTAAGAGACCAAAGTGCTTTCCAGAAATAAGAAACTGAACAACAAATTCTGCATCTTAATATCCCGATACCAACAAATACCTAAAATTATAGCTTTGAAAAGTTAGATATTAATGACGGATCCAATCCTAAGAGACTCAATGCAATTTGAACCATCAAAGTCAGCTCTAAAGCCTGATCAAATCCATTTACCCATTCCTGATTTAGAGCTTATGGATTTTATTCTTCTAAGGATCTGTAATCCAAATATCTCATTTGGGGCTCACGGGGGAAGATGCAATAAAGTGTACAGAATGCTAGGAATTCAAATGGGAAAATTCCTAGCTTCTTAATTAAAGTTGCAGGGATAATGCTTTCTGCATGAATCAGATTCATAAAAGTATAAAAACAACTGCAGATTTATAGCTGGACAACAGATATGTGTCATGCTCTGAGATACAGCTCAGAACAGAGTTTGTTAAAGCTGAGTTATGGCAAATGCCTTCAACTGAAAAATGTATGCATAAAATATTAGCTATGATACACACTTAGAATACTCTGCGGTATAATAAAGACAGTTTCTTTTAAAGGTCATAAATTAAGATCACTTCCTTTCAAGTGAATTACAATTATCACTTTATTTTAAAAAGTGGCTAAGCATGTATCTCTTGCCTGTCTCCTATATAAAGGATACATCCTCGAACTTAATATTTACCTATGAAATTCTCTTGAGTTCCTGGATTCTGGACACAAAGCTACCATAAAAATGAGAAAGAAATACATCTCAGCCATTACAATCAGTAATTATTATGTTAGCTACAAAGCTGTTTCTACATATTCTTTAATTCACTGGGTAGGTTTACAAGGGTTCAGAACATCTGTCTTCTTTTCCTTTTTCTTTAAGAAAATCTTTGTAGGAATTGCTTAGGCAGTAAATATTGCTTGAACACCCACCATGAAAGCATATTTCATTTTCCTCCAAGCTAGGAAATAAATGGAGAAAAAATTTCAAATGTTTGAAGGTACACTGCCACTAAGAAACTTGAGGATTTGAGCTCATAATTCATATGAAACTCTCAGGAAAGAGTTTATTTGTCAAAGTAAGTGACCCCACAGGCCTTCAGAGGACTCTCACTCAGCTGGGAGATGATGGAACGGGTTTCAGTAGCACCAGTTGTCAGATTTGTAGTAGCATTTAGCCTGGGAGAATGACGTCACCAACTCCTAAAATCAGCAGTCTGCAGTGATTCTTCACTTCCGCTCCCTACCAGAAGCTTGGCTGTGGTTCCTTCCAGCGGACTGACTTGAGTTTTTGCTGTTTATCCAGAACTCATCGGCTTTTGCCTCATTCTATCCTAGATAGAATAAGATTTAAAAGAAGATTAAATAAGTTTCTTTTAAAGAGGAAAAGTACACACTGAGCACAAGCACACACATACATGCGCGCGCACACACACACTTACTGTTGCTTATTAAAGCACACTAATTAAATAGATCCTAGAACATTTTCTTGAATTAAAAGTTGCCACTCTTCGAAGGTGTTTGAGCTTTCCATTCTATGTATTTGTCCGGCAATTCTGAAAAAAAAATTAGCGAATACAAGTCTTTGATCAAAACTTTTCTTTCTCTATATGTTCTTATTTAATTTATATATTTTTCTGTTTTTTCCCAAATGTAAGAAAAAAGTACATACTTGTGACAAATTTTGAAACTATAGAAAAGGTAAAGAATAAAATAAAAAATTATTCCCAATACCCAGAAATAATCACTATTCCTAGTTGGACATTATTTTTCTACCTAGTTTTTTTTTAAATTTTAGTGGTACATTTAAGGAATGCATAATGATGACATTCATCATAGAGAATTTGTACCTGTATACAATACATCTTGCTTCTTCTTTTTTTCTCATTCTCCTCCCCTCCCTTTAACTCCTCTTCCTCTCCTTGTATTTACAAAAGCTTTGTTTCCATTTTTT
>PVJO010032828.1:0-12737 GCA_004026905.1 Hystrix cristata | reverse complement strand
CCCCCCCCGGGGGTGTTATAACTAAAGGTCTAACATTCATGAGTGAGTAATTTGAGTTGCAGTGGAGTTACAGAAGAAAATTGGATTTAAAACAACAAATATTTGGATGGAAAACTTCCTAAATTTGGCAAAAACATAGAGACTCAAAAAGCCAGAGATTCCCAAACATGAAAAGCCCGAATAATACATCAACTACAGGAGAAAAATAAAACAACAGTAGATTTCTGAACTAAAACCTGGAGGCCAAAAGGAAATGGCACGATATTTTTCAAGTGGTAAAGTAAGAGAACTGTCATCCTCAAATTCAATATAAAAATGAAAACAAAAACAAAAACCTTTTAGGAATTAAAAAAAAAATTCCCCTTAATCTGATATAGGAAAATGAAGTTTGTCACTAACAGACTTACTCTAAAAGAATAGCCAAAGAAAGTTATCTAAATAAAGGACAAGTGATAAAAGAATGAATCACAGATTATCAGAAAAAACATAACCCAGTGAACAAAACTATGAAGAAATATAATTGACTTCTCAGGTTTCCTAAATCATGTTAAACAGTTGAAATAAGAATTTTGACGATGTATGAAGTAGTTCTTAATATATGTACAGACATATTAAGGCCAATTAATTGTAAATGGAGAGAGTAGAGGGTGGTAATGTTTCTACGCTTCAAACAGGTAAATGAATGATACCAACAGACTGTGATACAGTACAGTACGCATATAATGTAATATCTAGACCAATCACTACAAATGCTACAAAAGAGATTCATTAGAAACCACTTGTCACCATTAAATATGACATGTCAGTTTAATTGTAGTAAGGAACACCTAGTAAATTAGTAAAGCACAGTTCTGGGTATATGAGTGGAAGATTGACATGCAGGCCAGCAAACTGAGGGTGGAAAACCCAATCCAGTCATGGGTGGCACCAAGCAATAGCCTTGTAGACTAGATAAGATAAAAAGGAGAATGGAAAAGTGTGCCTGTTTTTAAAGTGCTCCAGCCTTCTTGACTGGGTGCATAATTTGCAGCCATCGCCTTTGTCATCAGTCTACATTTTTTTCGTCCTTCCAATGCAAACTCTCACCAGTGACACTCTATTAACTTCCAGACCTTCAACTTTTGATCTCTCTCATTCTGCAGCTTTCATCTTCTTAAACTAAGCAGCCACTGGATCCCCCAGCACTTTAGCATGCAGAAGATCATTGTGGATTCTTCTACCTCTGATCTGACAGCCATTGTGGATTCTGCTGCCTCCAATCCTGTGAGCCTATCTAATAAATCTCCTTGCATAATTATACAAATATTTTCTATTGATTTTGTTCCTCTAAAGAATGCTGGTATTGCATAAAGTAGATTTCAGATGAAACAAAATTACTAGAGAGAGAAGGAACACTATAGAATAATAAAAGAATCAGCCCAGCAAGACGTAGCAATCTTGTTTGTGTGAACCAAATAAACACAGCAGATATATAAGAAGCAAAAACAGAACCAGGAAGAAACAGACAAATCTGATTTTGTACTGGCGTCTTCATAAACTTCTCTGCTATTTATAGAACAACCAGACATAGAGTCAGCAATGATGTAGACAAACTGCAAGATCTAATTGACATTTATAGAATGCTACATCAACAACAGAGTATCTATTCTTTTCACATGCTCACAGATTATATACAAAAATAGATTAAATGCTGGGCCATAAAACAAATTTCAACACATTTAAAATAGTTGATACCCTATAGAGTATGTTTCTTGAGAAGAATTTGTTTAAACTTAAAATCAAAATCAGAATGAATAGGGTAATAAATGCTCTGAAGTGAAACAACAAATTTCTAAATTATGGGTTAAACTGGAAGTCTCAAGGGAAATAAAACAACATCAAACAAAATAAAAATGAAAATACTACACTGTTATTCATGATTATGAAGATGTAGAATCAACCATCAAGAGATGAAAAGATAAACAAATTGTGGTATATGAACACAGCAGAATACAATTCGGTTTTAAAAATAAAGAAAATTCTGTCATGCACAACAACATGAATGAACATGGAGGATATTATCTGGAGAAAATAAGTCAGGAACAAGAAGACAAACATTATATGATCTCACTTAGATGTGGAATCTGAAACAGTTGAAATCATTGCTAGATAATAGGATGGTGGTTGCTGGGGCCAGAAGAAAAGCTTGATAGGTATTGGGCAAAGGATACAAAATTACAGTTAGAAGGAATAAGTTTAAAAGATGTTCTCTACAACATGTTAACTACAGTTAACAATGCACTGTAATATTAACAATATAATATATATTGAAAAATCAAAGAAACTACATTTTTACTGTTCACATCACAAAAAATAAGTGAGTTAATGCACATATTAATTAGCTCAGTTGCAGCATTGCACCAATTATACATATTTCAAGGCATAACACTGTATGCAATAAATGTATACAATCTCTGTTGATTAAAAATAAAAGAAACACATGGATCTGAAAAGATGCAAAAAAGGCTCTACTACTTGCCCGAGCATCAGAAATTTAGTGGTGTCACACCAAACTATTTCAGTTTTGGTACAGTTCTAATCATAATGCATAATTTTTATTGTTTTAATTAGTAGTTTAATATTAACTTAATGTTTTGTTAAAGTATATTTGTGTCTGTTTATTTTCCTTAATTATTTAATGATACATTATTAAATGATAATCTTGTGATGTATGTGAACATACATATAGACTGGTCAAAATATACATATACGGTGAGTTAAGTTTTTAAAGCATTATTACAAGGAAAGATACTCTGCGTCTTGTATCACTGTTGCCACTTCCTGAAACACTTCTGGAGGGCCTCTATTGTGTGTGCCTTTGTGAGATGTGATGAAAAATACAAGGAGTGCTGCTGCCGAGTGCCATGGAAAGGCAGCTCATAGAAAACATTATGCTGCATCCTCATCCACTCTCTTCACCGTGTCTGGTTCTGTGTGACTTGTGGCTCTCCTCTAAAGTCAAAATGACCATGAAAGGCAAAAGTTTTGAATTGATTCAGGATATCCAGCAGCCATTAAAGCACAAATAAAGCACAAATAAAGAAGGCTGATTTCCAGGACTGCTTCAGAAAGTGAAAAGAATGACAGGATAAGTGAAGTTAAAGCAAGGAGAAGTATTTTAAGGAGCACTAGCAGCGATGTGTCTTTTTTGAACTTTAAACATTTACTATATTTAAATTTAAATATTCGCTACATATATAAAAGATTTTGCACACTGCTCCTGTGTCATATCTCCCTTTCCAAGACACATAATTCAAACTAGAATTTCTCTTCCCCAAGACAGGTCGTAGAAATTCTAATCTTCCCCTCCATTTTGGTCCTAGTGATGGTCATAAAGATACTCTCCAACTTCTCTTGTCTGATAGTAAATCATACGACTCGCATTTCAGAAAGTGTCTTGTCCCATACAGGGAATGTTAGGCATACCGCAAAGAGGATTAAGAAGAATCTGAATAGACAGGACTTTCTGGGTTTATTCATTCCATCTATTGGTAGTAGAGCACATCCTTTGTGTTCAATCACATCTCTTCTTAGTTTTCCATGCTTCAGTAATTCCAATTTAGTATAATCACCATAGAACCTCAAAAGGGTCAGTATCAAAGAGTTTCTAAATAGCTGAACATGTGTAGGTTCCTGGAGGATGTTGTGCCTTGAGAGAACATGGAGAATTCAGGCGCCTTCTTCTACACCACCTTACACACATCTTCATCTATGTTCTTTGTCCTATCCTTTATGATAACTTAATCAACAAGGAAATGCTTCCGTGACATCTGCGAGTCTCTAAAGCAAATTAATTGAACCACAGGATGAATTGCAGAAACCCCAATATATAGCTGTCAGACAGAAGCATAGATAGAACAAACTGCAGCTTGGAACTGGCATCTAAACTAAGGAGGCAGTCTAAGGAATGGAGCGCATGAGTCATAGAATCTCATGCTATCTCAAGGTAAGTAATGTCAGAATTGAACTGAATCAGGGAACATTCATCAGGTGTTCTCTGTAGAAATGACTGTTTACTTACTGATTTGGAGAAATCCTCACAAAATTTTAGGTCATAAAACACTTCTGTGCTGGTTAGTGTCATATGAGAACAGAAGAAAAACAGTTTGTTACCTTCTAAACTGTTAGGTTCAGAATGATTTGTGCTGTCAGTACTTTGGTAAAACAGAATTTTAGGATTTATATGCTGAAAAGTACAAAATGGTGGTGAAAGAAATAAAAAAAAAATAATGATAAAAGTAATTGGAGGGGCTGCGGATTTAGCTCAGTGATTAGAGTGCTTGCCTTGTAAGCACAAGGGCCTGAGTTCGATCCCCGGCACCACCCAAAAAAAAAAAAAAGTAATTGGAAAGATGTTGCAGTCTGTTCAGACTATTTTAACAAAAATGGCGTTAACTGTGTGGTTTACAAACAGAAATGTATTTCTCACAGTTCCAGAGCCCAGAATATCTTAAATTAAGGCACTAGAACATTCAGTTACTGATGAGGTCTTGTTTCCTACTTTGTAGATGGCTATCGTTTTGAGATGTTCTCACACTGTGAAAAGTGGGAGAGATCTTCCTATTGTGTCTTTCACAGTGGCTTAATTCATGAGAACTTTACCCTTGTGACCTAATCACCTACCAAAGGCTCCACTTCGGATACTATCATATTGGGAATTAAGATTCAATGTATGAATTTGGAGACAGGTACAAACATTCAGAACATAATAGACATACAGTATCTATTGAATGGAAGGCTCATTATACTAAAGATGTCAACTCTCCGTAAATTGACCTATAGGTATAATGTAATTCTTATCAAAATTCCAGCAATACTTAGTAAACATAGAAACGCTTACTCTAAATTTTATATGAAAAGGTTGGTTGTCAAATAATTAAAATTTTTTTTGAAAAAAAATCAGGATGGAGATATCACTCTACCCAAATTAAACCTTACTATATAGCCACAGTAATCATGGCAGTATGACAATTGTATAGGAATCCAAAGAACAAAATACAGATCCCAGAGATAGACCTACATATATTTGCCCATCTGATTGTTGAAAAAATTCAGGACCAATTTAACACAGAAAGCTTTTCAACAAATGGTGGTAGAGCAGGTAGAGAAAAAAAATGGTGGTAGAACATTTGTACATTCTTAGACAAAAACATCAACTTAAAGCTCACACTTTAAGTAGCAACTCAAAATGGATCATGAAATTTAATGTAACATGTAACATGATAAACTTTAGAAAAGAAAAGGAGAAAAACATTAGTATCTAGTACCAGCATAACAGATCTTAGGTTGCCATCAAAAGCATTATGGATAAAAGGAAAATTCGATAAATTATATTTCACCAAAATAAAATATTTAGGTCTCCCAAAGACCCTGTTAAGAACATGAAAGGGCAAGTCACAAAATGAGAAGAAATATTTACAAAGCACATATCTGACAATTTACTAGTAGCTAGACTATAAGAGACATTCTCAAAACTCAACAGTAATAAATGGAAAAAATATAACTAAAGTATAGAAAAGCATGAAGATATGTTTCACTGGAGGGTATATACATGCAAATAAACATGTAAAATGCTTAATATCATTATCAATTTCTATTATTATTAGATAAAACTACCAGAATAAAACTACACATTTTTTTCAGAATAACTAAAATAAAATGACAGCATGAAATATTGCTGATGAGTGGAGAAAATACATCACTTGCATATTGCTCAAAGAATGTAAAATGGTATAGCCACTCTGGAAACACTTTGGCAGTTACTTTAAAAAATTAAACATGTAACTAACAAACCTCAGGAGTTGCACTCCAGACATTATACATTATACAAAAGAAATGAAAGCTTACATGCCCAGAAAAATAAGTACTCACATTCATATAGCAGCTATGTTCATAATAACTCAAAACTGGAAACATCTCCAATTCCCTTCAATAAGTAAATAGTTCTTTTGGTTGGTCTATATCTCGGATTACCATTTACCATCAAAGTAATACATTATTAGTACACATTGTAAGTTGACTAAATCTCAAGTAAACTATGCTAAGTGACCAAAACCAAGCCCACAAGGTTGTGTGCTATATGCCTCAATTTACATAACATTGTTGAAATGATAGATTATTAAAATAGAAACAAATTAGTAGATTTCAGAGGTGAAGGAAGAGAAGGCATATACAGAACTGAGTGTTGCCTTAACATAGAAATATGAGAGATGATTGTGGTGGTAAAAATGTTCTGTATCATGACTCTACCAATGTTAATATACTTCTCATATTATACTATAAAAGATATGCAGAATATCTATTGTTTTTCATGTGAATCTATAGTTCTTTTAAAATGAAAATACGTAATTTAGGTCTTATGGGTTAGATTTAAAATGTCCTCCAAAAGTCTGTTATATTCTGAGATGAGGCATTTAGAAGTGATTTAATTATGGAGCCACTATACTCATCTGTGGAGTGATCCATTAATGAGTTTAGCAGAATGTGATGTTAGGAGGAGGAGTCAGAGTAGAGAGGTGGGTCACCAGAGTCACGACTTAGAAGGGTGCATTCTTGTCCCTGTCTCATACCTTATCTGTTTCTTGCCTGCCATAGGTGAGCACCTTTCCTCAGCTGTACCCTTTTAGCATGCAGTTTGTATCTTGGAGCCAGTTGACCAGGCATAGACTGAACTCTCTGAAACTGTGAGCCCAATAAACCTCTCCTCCTTTAAATTTCAAGTACCAGGCATTTTGTTCCAGCAACAGAAAAGTGACTAATACAAGGAAAGAACTGCTCTGAAACCAAAGCAAAATGATTATAGTTTAAATTCTCAAAACAACTGAATGGTAAAGTGCAAAGCCTTAAAATAAGGAATTCAATTTGGGAAAACAAGCCCTGCTTTGTTTCAGTTTCAGAGTCTGTCTATTTTGGGTATGACATTATTTTATTTTCTTTTATTAGTATATATTTGCAATACAGAACAGTGATGTTCATTTTGAGGAATTGGTACATAACATATCTTAATCAATAACTGCTCTTTTACCTCCCCCTTCATTTGGTCCCTTCCCCTCTCCAAAAGTCTGCCTTCTTGTTTCCTATCTTCCCTCCTTTCTTTTATTCATTTATTTCTTTATATGTTAGGTTTAACATAGGAGAAATTATGTGATATTTAACTTCTTGTGTCTGGCTTATTTCGGTTAGCATGATGTTCTCATGCTTCATCCATTTCTCATGCTTCTACAAATGAAATGACTTCTTTCTTTATGATTGAATAATATTCCATTGTACATACATACCACATTTTCTTTGCCCATTCACCTGTCAATGTGCATCTAGTCTGTTTGAAGAGTTAGCTATTGCAAATTGGGCTGAATAAATATGGGTATGCATGTATCACTATAGTGTGACATTTCTAATTTTGGGAGGCATATCCAGGAGATGTATAGCTAAACCAAATGGAATTTTTAGTTTTAGTTTTTAAAAAGCCTTTTGAAAATATGTATGGAAGGACCTTAACTGAAACTGATAAAATTCATAAATGACAAACTCACATCCAACACCTTACTGATTGCTGAATCACAGAAACCATTTTCTCTAAAATGAGGAACCAGACATGGGTGTCCACTCTCACCACTCCTGTTCAATGTGACATTTCTTTCCAAGCCTTATGAGATTTTCCCTTGATGGAAATGATAGTTTTCACAAGTATGGACTATTCGGTGAATATATGTTTATAATTGTTAACTCTTCCTGTTGAATTCTTCCCATAACTAACATGCAGTGACCTTATTTGTCTCTTCTGATCAGTCTTGAAATTCACTTTGTCTAAAATTAGGATAGCATCCCCTGCTTTCTTCTGGGTTCCTTTTACGTGGAATATTGTTTTCCACTCCTTGATTTTTAGTCGTGAGTATGTTTTTCAATTAAATGTGCTTCTTTTATGTTTAATATTGTTGGGTTTTCTCTCCTGATCCATTTTGCCAGTCTATATCTTTTGATTGGGGAATTGAGACCATTCATATTGAGAGTTATTACTGAGAGGTATAGACTTATTCTTGTCATTCCATTGTTTTCTTCTTGCTGATTTCCTCATTTTCCACTTCTTCTCAGTTGCTCATCCCACCAGGTGTATTAATTCTTTTTGACTTATTGACATTGTTGGTTTCATTGTCTCTTCCTAGGATATCCTTGAGAATTTTTTGTAATGTTAGTTTGGTGATCATGAATTTCTTGAGATGTTCCTTGCCATGGAAATACCTTATTTCTCCATCAGTATTAAGGGAAAAGTTGTGCAGGATACATAAGTCAGAGTTGGAAGTTGTTCTCTTTTAGGGTTTGAAACACTTCACTCCAAGCCCTCCTGTCCTTTATGGTTTTTGTAGAGGAGTCTGCTGAGATTCTAATGGGTTTATCTTTGTATGTGATTTGTTGAAGTTTTCTAATAGATTTTAAGACTTTATTCCTATGATGGACTTTTGGAATTTTGAATATAATGTGGCATGAAGAGGTTCTCTTTTGGTCATGGCTATTTGGTGTTCTATATGCCTCACTTATCTGTGTGCTTATTTCCCTATACTTGGGAAGTTTTCTGTCATTATTTCTGTGAACGGGGTCTTTTTTGCTTTTTGTGTTTTCTTCCAATTTTTCACTTATTCCAGTTTTTCTTAGATTAGTCTTCTTTGCATAATCTAGCAGTTTTGGGATCAATTTTTTTTAAGTTTCTGTTGCTGTTTTAAGGTGTCTTTGAGTAGCTGGTCTTTGCAATCATCTTTGTTTTCTAGTTCTGAAATTTTGTCCTCACATTGGTCTGTCTTGCTCCCCATACTTTCCATATGATTTTTAATCTCCTAGATTTCTGATTGAAACATGTTCAAGCATTCTAATTCTTTGGTGAAAATATTTCATTTCTTTTTGCTCAACTTCTCTGACCGCAGCATTATTTATACACATTTTTGATTCCTATTTAATGGCAACACCTAAGGTCAGAAGTACAGTTAAAGTTTGTTGCACATTGAATTTAGTTATCAATGAAATATATCTGTATATATCGCATTTTAAAATGAGATAGTACTTAATTACTATTGGCTTAAAGATACTACTCTTTAATTCAAAAGAAAATAATTTCTCGGACAAAATTTTTAGCGAAGAAAAAGAAAGTGATTCAATAGACTATAATCTGCATATTTACATATTTTACTATTTAGAACATATTAATAATTCACTGGCCTCTGAAGGACAAACTCTTACTTTTTACATGATTATTTTGATAAAATAGATATGACACAGTAAGTATGATTTGGAAAATTGAACCATGTATTGGTAAAAATATTATTTAAAATACCAATGCTAGAAATAGTAATTTTCATGTATCTGCCATATACAGAAAAAAGAGCTACCAAGTGTTTAAATTTGGGGACTGGATGATCGATCTCAAATACAGAAACTTAGACATAAGTTGGATTTAAGTTGAGATCTCCTGGATTCTTTTATTTTTTTTTTTTTTGTACTGGGGATCAAACTTAGGGCCTTGTGCCTCTAACTACTGAGCTAAATCCCCAGTCCTCCCCTGGATTCTTGAGATCCATGTAAAATTGTCACAAGCCTCTCCTTTCCATGGCTATTCATTGTATTCTTTCAGTTTTTTGTGTGGCTTGTAATCTCATGGTTTATACAGATGCCTTGGATCCTGTACCCTCTTTTCTGATGTCAACATTGCATTCCCACCACTAGTGGAGTTTCACTGGCCCTTTCATTTACCCAGTTCAAACTTCTCTTCTCTGACCTTTCTCTCTCCCTGCTCTCCTATTCCCTTCTTACTCTTTCCTCCTCCTTGCCTGCTGTCCCCTAAAGCACACACGTATGTGCATGCACACACACTAAAAGCTATTCCCTTATGATGCTTTGGCACTTGTAGGCTTATTTAGATATTTTCTAAGACAACTCTTTATAAGAGGAAGCTCAGTACCTCCTGGTAAGGAAACATTGCTTTAAAAGCTTGTTGCATAGAGGTAGTTGAAATTTGCAGTAGTGCTTAAAATATCTCATTCTGATCCCATGTAGGCCATCTGACACCATCAGAGATAGCATTTCTTACAAAATAGATAGACTCAATTTTTTTTTACCCCAAGAGAATATTCAAACTACTCAAAAAGAAATCCTGCCATAAGCACCATGCTCAGCCCTGCCCTTGAGCTCTTGTTCACATTGTATATACTTCCAGATGTGTTGTATCCTGCTTCCCCTTATTGTGGCCACACACAGGCCTCATCCCTTTCAAAAATATTATTTAATACTCAGTTACACCTTGACTTTTCCTTTTCATATCATCTTGTATAACTTTTGTTCATTTTCTTCTTAAATAGTGTCATCAAGTACAAGATGATAAGTATGAGGACTGTGGCATTGTTTCTATGTCTTCTATATTTTCATAAGAATACAAAATATAGACAGTTTCATTGTGGAAGAGTGAGAAAGGAAACATACTTTTTGGCATACCTTCCCTACTTAATAGAGGAGCTCCATGAACTTGAAAACCTTTATCAAGTTACAGTAAGTCTTTGACTTACTAACATTTGAGTTGCAGACTTTCACAGATACAAAAGGACCTTGTATTATGAACATTCATAGATGTAAACACATCACGGAAGTAGCTCAAGTGTCTGTCAGACTATCACAGTGCGCTGCTGTGTGCTTACTGTACAGTGCGATAGTGTATGGTGGTACAGTGCTCAGTCAGAGCCCACAATGCCCAGAACAAGAGGAAAAGCAGTGATGTGGAGGGGGCTTCTAGGAAGCACAAAGCAGTATACATTGAATATTTGTGTCAAACGTGTATAAGACAAACTCTGTAGGACTTACAAACAAATCTGACTTATGAACATTCTCCCAGAACAGAACTCATTCATAAATTGGGGGCTTACTGTACTAAATTATCCATTGGGAATCCCCTTCTAGTTCAGGAATGTGTTTTCCTGATTTTTTATTTTATTCCTTCAACATGATGTGTATTGGAGAAGTAAGAATATAGGCACTGAAATAAGATAGACTGAACTGTTAGCTTTAGGCAAACACAACTAACTAGTTAGGCTAATTCAACTAATTAGTTAGGCTAACTCAACTAATTAGCTTTAGGCTCTTGAACAAGTTATTTAACATCTCTGTACCAGAGGGCTATGATTTGAATGTCCCCACCCAAACAAATGTTCAAAATTAATCCTCATTGTGAGGAATTAGGAGGTGGAACATTTAAGAGATAATTCAGTTATAAAGGATCTGTCTTCAGGAATGGATACATTAATGGCTTAATGGATTGGTGGGTTTGGGGGATATCTTGAGAGTGAGTCTGTTATAAAACCCAATCTGGCCCTATCTCTTGCATGTGCCCTCTCTCCATGTGATGCCCTGCACCGGCTCAGGACTCAGAGTCCTAACAGGAAGAAGGTCCTCATCAAATGCAGCACCTCAACCTGTTCTCCTCGTCTCTAGAACTATGAACTAAATAAAAGTTTATTCTTTATAAATTACCCAGCCTCTGGCATTTGATTCAGCAACAGAAGATGGACCAAGACACTGACTTTATCTTATGTAAGACAGAGATTATGATAGCTGCCTATTCTACTAGATAATTGTTAAGACTGAGATAACAGATATAGGATGTTTTTCATACTACCTAGCAGTAAATAAATAATAGCTTGGTGCTTAATAAATGGCGACTATTGTTGTCTATTCAACCAATTTCACTGACCACTTACTGTATGACCGCCTTGTTGTCAACACCAAATATACAGAAATAAATCAGGTCCATCCACACTTTCAGTAGTTCAAATAATACTTGGTTCACACTGAGTTAGGAAATTAGGCCTATGCCTAGGACTCAGCCATTTGAGGATAATTATCTAGTACCAGATTTTTCATGTCAGTACACCCATCGGGGCTTTTAAAGCATGGTTTTGTGTTAGACTAGATGAGCTCCATCTTTTACTTACACCACTCAATATTTTAAATGAATGACCTTATTTTACATAATCTTTGCTAAATTTCATATTTGTACTTCCAACCTATAATTTCAATTTATCATTTATACTTTCATCTTTAAATTCAGTGGACTTTCTAAAATTACCAACAACAATTTAGCAAGTCTATTTCTGTACTTAAGTTGTTAAAAATTTGGAATTGGTTAGAAATAAAGATCCAGCTGTATAGCTAAATCTATATTTAATTAATAACCAATAGTCTTAAAATATATTTGTATATGTCTATATCTATCATACCAATTAGCAAAACATCTTGTGCCTAAAGAAAATCAAGAATATTTGCTGCATAAATGTATAAATAAATTAATAAAAATGATAATTTCAATACACAGCAGAATAATTATGTCAACGAATACTGTGAATAATTATAAAATAAATCGAATAGACAATAAATCTAAAGGAGTTTGGGGAAAGAAATAGTGAGAGCCTAGGGAAATTTTTTTTAAAAGAAAGGATTTTAGCTCAGCACTATTTTGCTAGAAAATAGGACTAAAAGTGTGGGTTGTTTCTGATAGCAGAGAATATTAAAAACTCACTAAGGTGTTTACAGTTTACATTTTAAATAGACAGACACTGAAGGAATTTGAGAGGGTAGGATCACATGAACAATTTTATACCTTAATGGGATATGAATATCAATGGACAGTTGAATGGACAATTTTTAAGTACTTATCATTTATCAGG
>PVJO010032827.1:0-12747 GCA_004026905.1 Hystrix cristata | reverse complement strand
CTCGGCCACAGGAACACAGCCCTCGGCTCAGGGGACCCTGAACACTCTTGTTCCCTGCCTTTTGGTAAGCAAAGGAGCCAGGGGCTTTCGAGTGCGGTCTGTGGGCGGGAAACTCACAGAGAGGCCTGCTGTGCCAGCCAGCTACCATGTGATAGCTTCTGATACTGAACTTGCGAGAACCAGATGGCTGCAAAGATGCGGTAGGATGGGGCCGTGATGTACCAGTGCTTTTGTTGTCTTTTTAGTTAGAATGAAAGACTAGTTCTCCTGCTGGAGTAGGTGGGAGTAGGGAGTGTAGCCTTACAGAGGCAGGATGGCCCAGTGGTTTGAGAGCACAGTCCCAGGGACCACAGTGCCCAGTTCCTTACAAAGATGGGATGCTGGGCCGATGGTTCAGTTTCTCTGTGCCTCTGTTTTCTGTCTGCAAAATGGGGATGAGAGAAATAGTACCTACTTTGGGTGGTTGTGATGAGTTAATGGAAGCTAAGGGCCAAGCCTACAGCCTGACAAGGTGTGAGGACGTCTTTCTTAGTTATGTTATCATTGATGATATTATTCTGTAGTGGACGGTTGACTTTGCTTCTGAGGCTTTGTGACATGGTTCTTGGATTTTACCGTGCAGAAAAATTGCAGGGGCCTTTCCCTGAGCTTGTTGAAACCAGAATCTCCTCGGTGGGCCAGGGAATCTGTGTTTATGTTGCAAGTGGCACTGGGCCACGAGGTCTGCAGGTGACTTGAGGACTCCTTAATGGCAGCATTTTTTTTACATTCTTCAAGAACCAGGGTCCTGGTGTCCTCCAGAGGAAAGGTGTCCTTCTCTGCCTCGGATAACTCAGAGACCGCGCTGCTCGTCTTGGGCTCCGATTTGGGTGGCTGGGAGCTGCTCCTCACCAACACTGGGTCAGGTCCTGACTGCATCCGGGTATCAGGACTGGGGACAGCACCAGGCGAGGGAAGAATTGTCTCCTCTGATCTGTGTAGCACCCTGCTTCCTGGCTGAGCCAGCATCTCGCACCCAGTTCTCACTTTTCGGGCAAGAGCTGGGGGCCTGTTCTGCAGGTTGTGGCATTTCAGTGGGTAATGGATATATGTGTGCATGTGTGCAAAAGAAAACATCAAAATGTTTGGGGAGTGTTTTAGGAAAATAGCAAGGAGCAGATTGCCAAGAGTGCTTATATGTTTCTTTTTCTTTTTGCTGTGTACATGTGTGATCAGCATCCCGGAGCATTCTGAAACACAGCTTTGGCTTTTCTTACCCTAACTGTTCTTTCTTACAGTGGAGAGGATACAATTCAGCACCAATAATACTGAGCAATAAATAACCCAGAGAAGATGAATAGCCTTGTGTGGTGGTAAATTAAAGTTGATTTATTGCACATAATATATACAGGTGCTCCTAATGTAATTAAGCATCAAGGCTTTTAATGCTGCAGAATCTGAAAGAAGACCCAAGAAAATTGGGTCTTAATAAGGCTTATTGAAATAACAGTTAGACATGCTGCTTAGTACTATTGGGGGATACTGGAAGATGGATATGCTTCGCTGCGTTTCTCATGTGTGGAGTGACCACACCTGACCCATTGTCGGCTGGGCCCGGACTTGAATTGTTTTCCCCTACTGCGAGATGGGATTGTATTGAGCTGTCTGTGTACTCTGGCCTTGTCCCCCTTGTGACCAGCAGTCAAGTGGCTGGCCATTGAACAGGCCTCTTCCGAGTGCCAGGTGAGAGAGCCAAGGGGGTTTGGAACTCAAGCTTCTGGCCTCGCTGGTGCCCCATGCCAACGATTCTTTTCTGGAGTAGACTTACTGATAGACCAGGGACTGTCAGAGCATCTGGCGATGGAGACAGGGATGAAAGCAAACAGAAGAATAGCCCCCATCCTCGAGGCAGCTAGTGGACAAGGCCAGTGTGTAAGCGCATGATTACAGAGACCAGCGGCACATGTCATTGAGGGAGAGACAGAGAAGGGAGGAGAGGACAAAGTCACAGAGAGAATGCATCTCGGAGAACGACTGAGAGTCCAGTGCACTGGAGGCTGATGTGGCCTTTGGGGAACAGAAGAAGATACAGCAAGGGGACAGCAGCTTGGGAGAAGGTGTTGGGGAAAGCAGGAGGCTGGACAGGTGGTGTGGGGCCAGAGCAGGAAAAGACCTGCATTTCCAGACCGAGATATGGAGATTTTGCCTGGAGATCATGGAATCCTGGAGGCCGGTGAGCAGGGGCAGGATCAAATTTAGGTTTAAGAGAAAACTTTGGAGCATTTGGGTCTCAGATTGAGGGAGGCTGCGGTCTGGACAGGAGCAGGGACAGAGTGAGTATGAAAGGCAGGGGGTGAAAGTTAAGATCTCGTGCGTCTCAGACCTGGTGACTCCAGGAGGATGGGTGAGTACATAGAGAGACAGTGCCTGGCTAGGACTGGTATGAGGACCCCTCTGGGGTGCTTGTTAGAGATGGAGCTGGGGGGTCCCTCACCCTGCTATCTTCAGTTGCTGGAGTGCACAGGAAGCCATGGCGGTAACCAGGTTCCTGGGGATGCTGAAGCTGTGGGCCTCTGTCTCAGGCGGAGAAGTGGCTCCAGGGTTCCCTGGGAGCAAGTGGGTTATTCTACAAAGGGACAGGAGAAGGGGATGAGCTGGTTTGGGCCTGGCATGGGCGGAAGTGTCCCTACAGCCTTCCTGTGGGCTGCCTCTGGGGCTAAGACTTCAGGAGTTCAAGGAAGTACTGTGTACAGCCACCTGCCAAGAAATGGACCTGCCCGCTCATGTTTGTGCCCCACTTTAAGAAAAGCCAGTAGAGAAAATCCTGCGATTTGGAGCCAGACAGGTCAGGGAGAAAGAATTCTTCCTAAGACCGAAGTTTCCAGAGTAAGACCCTTTTCAGTAATGAGCTAATCTTTTGAAAGAAGAAATAAGATACTATTTTCTTGTAGAGGTCTTCAAATGTAGAGAAACTGGGAACATTCAGAGAACTCATTGTTTATGCTCAATAAGGTTCAAAACAAATAGGAGTCTGCTTGGTCCACAGCATGGAGTGTGTGTGGTTTTCAGGCCCATTGCAGAGTGATGGCCTGAACCCGAGGCCACAGAGAGATCCGCAGGGCCCTGCTGAGGGAAGAGACTGCACATGACACGTCCTGCTTCGTGCCTGGATATGAGGTGTGGGCAGCTCGCAGGAGCAGAGAGGAGCTCCCGGCCTGCGGGCCTGGTGGAGCCCGAGAGCTGTCGCGCCTGGCTGTCCATTGCCATAACTTGACGATTCAGAATTAGAAAACGCTCAAGTGTCTGATCAGAGTTTTTGTCTTGAATATATAGCACATTCTCTCAATATATAATCAGGGCTTTTTTTTTTTTTTCCTTTTAGAATATAGTCTCTTAGATGTTGGACATGGATAGATGATAGGAAAAGCATGTTTGCTTTTCCTGAGGCTTATTCAGGAACTCTGAAAAAGTTCCTGGGTCTCCTTCAGACATATCGGTGCATCTCTGTAGCCTCTCTCTCCCCAGAGGAGTGGGATTTGGGGCCGAGGGGCTGAAGGCAACCCTGGAGATAAGGCTTCCAACGCTTATCTCCAGGGTTGTTTATTTTCGACAGATAGAATGAATCCCAGGTAGGGGAGTATCCAGCTTGGACCAGCAGCAAATTGAATATTCGTTTGACCTTTTTAGTCCAGCGAGTGGGAAGAGAACCGTCCGGTGCCTCCCTCGTCAGTCTTGCCTGATTGTTTGTCTGGTGCAGCACTGATAGGCTGAGTGGCAGGCTTTGGTTTTAAGTGCTGGCAGGTGCAGGGGCAGGCGCCTCTCCGGGCCGCGGCAGATGAGCTGGTGGAGATGTGGCGCTCTTGGGGGTGGGCGTGGTGGGAGCTGGAGGAGTTGAGTTTGCCCTCCGGCCCCTCTTTGCCCGCTGCTGACCATTCTGAGCGTGCCACACAGAGATCGCCTCAGGGCTGGTTGCTTGTGGGAAAGGTGGTGAAGCGACTCCAGTTGTCCAGAAGTTGATGGGTGACACCCCAGGCCACTGCCAGCTGCAGGACCGGTGGGGCTCCGGCCTCCCTCCCTGCCTCTCACACACCCTTCGAGACGAGTCATCTCGGTCTTTGAACCATCCTGCCACAGCCACAAGTCAGTTGATCCCTTCTTTGTACTCCCGGAGGACTTGGCAACTCAGCTAACAAGGAGGCATTTGTTAGTTCCTTTCTTCATTCATTATTCATGCAGCTAGTGGTAATTAGCATTTAGTAATGTGGTTTCTGGGGGTAGCTGAGTTGTGCTCATTCATTGCACAAACATTTGTTGATCCCCTGCTCTGGGCTGGGTGCAGGGCGTGGTGCTGGGGTTACTGAGATGGGGACAGGATCTCATTTGCCTTTGAAAGTGCAGTCTGTTTGGAAAGGCTGGTATTTAACCAGGGCTAGGGGTGAAATCAACAGCTAAGAGGTGTGAAGGTGTGTGGGGACAGCAGAAGAGGTCATTGTCGGGAGAGCTGAGTGTCATGGTGGAAGCGACATTTGACTTGGGCCCTAGAGCGTGACTAGGAAAGAACTGGAGTTGGGGCTGGTGCTCATCCTCCAGGGTAGACAGGGTTCTTCTGGTTCTGGGGTTTTGCTTCCCAATATGGACGATCGTGTATCTTGCTGTCTCATGTGCCCCTTCCCGCTCAAAGCCTCCATCACGTGGGACAACAAATGCACCTTCTGCCAGCACCTGGTGGCCCCACCACCTTGCTTGGTTAGGAAGACAGCTCACAGTTGGCAAAGAAGGGAAGAGAGAGGGTGCTGGAAAGAGTTGTCAGGCTGAAAAAGAGAGTAAATGTCAAAGCCTAGGGCCTCTCGAAGATGACTCGCGTCACAGCCACTGAGCGTTGGAACACACAGGAACTCGCTTTCCGGAGCTCAGAAAAAGTTGCTCAGCTTTTGGGAGATAATTTTTTCCCCTTTCTTTTACGAGTGGTGTAGGTTGAGAGGGGTCACTAGGAGAAACAGGCAGAGGTGGTATTCAGGTGGTGGGGTGTGTTATTGCTGCCTCTCTCCGGTCTTTAACCTCCATCTTTCTTTGTTCTAGCCAGTGTTTTATTACTGATATGAATCGCTGAGGGGCTTGGAGGGAGAGAGGAAAAGGTTTCTGTGTAAACAGCTGTCTTGCTGATTCAATCTACAAAGTGGATTTTATAGCCAAAGTATTTGTTCTTGCTTTAAGATGCCAAAACAGCACTGTCATTTCCTCGGCTAAGAGAAGGGTCTTTGAGAATATGGGGGGGCTTCTCTTCCTATTGTAAACCTTTGTTGGGGTTGGGGGAGAGGAGGAAGGGATTTAAAAGAACTTGCTTTGAACCAGTCATTTCTAAAATAATCCCATGCTCGGTGGAGAAAAATCTGCTTCACAAAGTTAGTTACCGGCTCATGCAGACCTTTCTCTTGTTTGCTCTAGAGCGTGTTCTGGTTAAAAAATCATAATCTTCTCTGGTCATCACAGCTGACTACCTGCTTAATGTTGGTGTGCAGATATTTCATTTTCTTTTTTATGCAAGATTTCATCGTTGTGTGATCTGAGCTAGTTGGTTGCCCTGAGATTATTAATAAATCGAGATGGTTAATGATGTGTGACTCAGAACATATATTTAAAAACAAGTTGGAATAGAAATAGGTCTATTACAAAATTAATTTTTTGTTAGGCTCCTCTCTTGAGCCTTTTTGTTTGAAGCTAGGTTGCTTTGTAGTGTTCCTATATGCCCCGATTGCAATTAACATAAATTACTTTTAAATACCAGTTCGGTGCTGTGCAGAGAGGCCAGAGTTGTGGCTGCTTATGGAGGGTTAAGAGGTTTGGTCACTGTCTGGCTTTTTATCTCCCTGTAGATCAAATTCTGTTCCCTCAGAGGCCGCAGCTCACATCAAAGATTGTCTTCTCTGATGGTGAGGAGAAGGATTAAGTCTTTGCCCTGAGTTCCAGGACGTTTTCTTAACAAGGAAGAATAAATAATCATAAAATATTTGCATATTTAAAAGCAAGTTTTGTTCAGTGATATCCTGGATTAGAACACAGGATGTCAGTGGAAAAATGGGTGATATCCAAATAAAGCCTGTAATTAACAGCGTGGAGCCGTTGTTAATTTCTTAGTTTGATTATGAGAAGCTGGGTGAAACGTGGGAGGGGTTGTCTTAATCTTTACGTTTCTCCTGTTAGCCTCAGATTATTTCAGAATGGAATTATTTAAACAAATGTCATCTTTAGGGTATTCCTTTTGGCCTGGTTGAACTTACTTGGTTTATGTGCATTCCAAATGAGCTGCCTGTCCGCTTACTGCTTTGGAGACTGGGGAAGGAGGCCTTCAGGGATCCAGGGACCCATCTGGTGCCCATGGCTCCCTGGCATGTCCCTCCCAGGCCTCATAGCCTTCTGAGAACTTGTAGACAGCTGATCGCTCCCTCTCTGTCTCTCCCCCCCCTTCTCCCTCTCTGTCCGTCTCTCCCTCTGAGACAGAATTTTGCCATGTAGTTTACGCTGCTCTTGAACTCACTATGTAGCCCATACTGGCCTCAGACTTGCAGCAGTCCTCTTAGCTCCGCCTCCTGAGTGCTGGGACTACAGGCACGTGCCACCCCGCCTGGCTGGTCTCTCCTCCTAATGCCACTGGCATCTAGTACCAGTAACGGACAGCTCCCGACTTGTGATATACTCTCATTCTCCTGTAAGGACCAGCTAATTGAATTTGTTGGGGAGGGGTGCTGGGGATCGAACTCAGGGCCTTGTACTGGCTAGGCAAGCGCTCTACCATTTGAGCTAAATCCCCAACCCTAAATGGATTTTTTAATGTTATCTTGTTCACTCTTATTCCATGTGTGTGAAATTTTGTTCTAGCAGGCAGATTGGAAGCTTCCTGAGAGTCGAATTTTATTTTGTTCTTTCTTTTATTAAAAAAAAATCCAACCTTATAAGCAATGCACATTTATAACTAAAACCTTAAACTTTAGAGCGTTTATAGCAAATGTGTGTATATAAATAAGACATCCTGTTAGATATATCGTTTTGCAGTCTGCTTTTTTCAGTTTGCAGAGCTTTGCACAGCTCTGCCGCTGGGCACTGTTTGTCTCTTTGTATGCCCTGGTGTTGAGCAGCACACTGCTGGTTGTGTTGTAAACTTGCAGCAGGAATGTTGTATTATTGTTATTATTTGTATTATTATATGAGTCAGGTGGCTTGGTGCAGAGCACGTCCAGTTCGTGTGTGCCTGGATAAGGCGGGAAGGTGCAGGGGTGCATTGTGCTATAGCTTTGCTTTATGGGGGTGCGGGGGAAGGAGGCATCTTTATCTGCCCAGTACCTGCCATCAGCTTTCCTGAACAGGTGCAGCATTAGGACCTTGGCATAGCATTGTGACACTTGGTAACAGAGTGAGCTGGGAGAGGGAGGGATGGAAGCAGAATCCCAAATCTCTGGGAGCCTACGGGTTGATTGTTGGGAGCTTGAGAGTCAGGTCTGGGGCTGTGTCTAGGTGCAGTATGGATAAGTTAAGCCACATAGGAAGAGGGAAGGGCCTTGGAGTAGGGTTGGGGAACACTTTGAGCAGGGGTTGGGCAACACTTGGCCACCAGTTGCTTTTAGGGCTTTCTGGAGCAAAAGGGAAAGTGTTAGTAAACACTCATTTTGTGTTGAGTAGACAGGACTGGATACTGCACAAGAGAAACTCGCTGAAGGACATTCTGAGCACTTCCATTAAGTGACTGTGCCCCTGGGATGGGGCGCAGAGTCTGTTTCTAACTCGTCTGATCCTGGGAAGCCACTGCAAGTCCCCCTTTCTTCTCTGAGAGAGGCACGGCAGTGTGGGGTGCTGAGGTACAGGGAGCTTATTAGGAAACATGTCCCAGAAGCATTGTCTGTGTCGTTAGGACCCCAGTGAGCAAGGCAGGTGTGAATACAGAGATTTTTCTACAGTCGCTCTTGCTTTGTGAGGTGGATAGATTCATTTCCCGTTTGTTTTTGCATCTTCTTGATATAAGTTTGATTTGACTCAAGGGAGAAAGGGGGTGGCGAGTAATGAGAGCCCTTAACAAGTAAATTTCCTGAGAGAGGATGAGAGGTCCCAGAGGAAGAATAATGGTCCTGAGAAGACGTAACTTCAGTGTTCTTCCACACTACAAAGTACTACTGATACACCGTATATAGTGTAAGGTATAAAGTGTGTTAAAAATACAGTGAATACTGAAATTAAAAATAGCAGCAAAAGATACATTGTCATTAATCCTCCAAATATTCTCCCTTCACTTCAAACACACTTATCCCATTGTTCTCGCCACTTTCTGAAGCAGTTCTGAAGTCCTCTTTCGTGAGTATTTTTCTGTGGCTGCCTCAATGTCCTGAATTAGTTCGGATTTTTTATGGCAATTTCTGTCAAATAAGAACATTACAGTGCGCCCATTTATCTACCTTTTTCACTGAATGTGGCACCGAGTGACTTCTGGCCCAAAGTCAAAATGACCGTGAAAGGTAAATGTTTTGAACTGATAAAGGACATTGAGGCAGACGCAACAGTGCGATAGAGACACTCCTGAAAGAAGACTTCCAGAACTGCTGCAGAAAGTGGCCAGAACGGTGGGATAAGTGTGTGCAAAGCGAGGGGGTGTATTTTTGAGGAGGATTAATGGCAGTGTGTCTTCTACTGTAACTAAAAGCAAAAACCAAAACCAAGAAAACCACCTCTGCCTTCTGTGTTTTGGTCACGCTTCATCCAAGCAGCAGTCAGTTGAACCCCACCTCTTAGCAGTACCCTTTCCCCCATTGAGACGTGCCTGCATTTTACTCTTAAATGAGAATACTGTTTCTCACTGATCTGAATGTCTGGTGCCCCCGTATGTTGATGTGTGCACTCTGGGTCACTTGTTTTTGGTGCTGTGTCGTGTTCAGGCCGTTGGTGTAAACAGGCCATTGGTGGTTTTTTCTCCTTTTTGTGGGCATTTGAGTTGTAGGTTTTACATTTTTGGCTCACCCAAACAGAGTGGCTGTGACTGTCCTTGTACATAGTTCTTAGTCTATATGAGGGAGATACATATCAGAATATATCTCCCAAGCGTGGAATTGCCGAATTACAGACACGTGCCACTTGGGTCCCCTGGAAGCGGCATTCTGAAGACATCTTTCCCTGCACCTTGAGTAGTGCAAAGTTGTTATCATTGCTCCATTTCCTCATCAATAATTGGTAATGTGAGACTTTCACATTTTTGGCCGTCTTATGGAATCTCGTTGTGTTTTAGTTTACATTTCTCACATCATGAATGATATTGAAATCATGCATATGTTTTAGAGGAAAGAGTCCAGACACTAAAGCACACATTCGGCGACAGAAAAACGACTGCTCTGGTAGGACATGCCCTCCCCCATGCTGCTGTCTTGCCTGGGGATGGAATCGGACAGTTTTTTCATTATCATGAGAAATTTGTGACTGTTAGCTTTGCAGCTTCTTTTTTGGGTTCTGCGTGTTATACTTTGAGAACCTCACTGTTGACCCCTGATTTTACTAAAAGCTCCCTGACAGCAAGGTGACTGCATTCTGGTTCGATGGGGGCACGTTGTTGCTTTTAATGTAAATAGGCAAATAAATGAGAGTTCAGGCAGAGTCCCCAGGGGGTTAGTGGCAGCAGATCCTGGCCCAAGGAGTGGCTTTGGGGAGGCACTGGGGACAGTGCTGAGCACACATGTGCACGAAGGTGGTGACCAGCTGCCTGGCCGTGGGGGAGGAGGGCCCGGGGACCAGGCCGTAGAGGGTGATCCGAGGACCGAGAGGGGCCGGACAGGAGCCCAGGAGCGCAGGGTTATGTTGGGTGTTTTTCGGGTGGTTCCCAAATTGGAAGAGGGACCTGCTGGCCAGGGAGGATCGTGCCATGGCTGCGGCTTTGGGGAGAGGGCAGTCTGTTTGACTGTGTGTCTCGTTGACTGCTTTCACGTGAAAATAGATCTTTCACGTGCTGGAAAGTGAGAAGGAAAATCTGCTTTAACACCTGGGGAAGAGAAGCTGCCTATGGGGAAAAAATGTTCTCTTAGGACGGAAAGGAATCGCACACTCTGTGTCTGCTGGGCTGGTTGTTGTAGTAACCCCTGGAGGAAGATTGCAGGGCAGAATACAGGCTTGCAGCCCCATGCAGAAGCACGTTTAGAAATGCAGTGCTAAGGGGGCAAACGTTAGAGGCTAACCTATTTATATTAGGAACACAGCTACAAAAATATTACCTGTGTGGATGGAAAGGGTCCAGGAGGAAACTGGAGAAAATAATAATGGTTGATTTTTTTTTTCATGTGGTAGGATGGTGGGTGTTTAAAAATTCCTGTGTTATTATTGTACAAGAAACAGTCGTTACTGGGGTAAGCTTGGACTGGGCAGCCTGTTATTTATTAGACCACTGCGAATGCCTGTCAGCACACTTATTTCCTGCCTGCCTAGTGAGCAGGAACTTCAATGAAGAGGACTCCAGGCCCTGCCTGCAGCAAGTGCACACGCCAGCACCCTGAGACCTGGCAGTGTCACATGCGGGGGCACCTGGTTAGGTGCCAGAGGAAGTGGGCAGGAGTGCAGGGTCTCGCCGGGTGCTTTCTGGAGGACCTCTGGGGTGGCCTTGAGGGCACTGCTGCAACAGGGGGCGATCCAAATGAATAGAGGGAGATCGGAAGGTAGAGTTTTATCCGAAGGGAAGTGCCCCGAGAAGGGGCTGCCTGAAGCGCGCCTTGAGTGTCAGAATATGGAGGGACTATGAAGCATTCACCCAGAATTCCTGCCTGAGAGCTCACCCCGTGTCAGGAGTCTCAGGTGTTTTTGGTTAGGTCCTCTTTGAGCTTATGGAGCAACCTATGGATGCCTTCCTAAGAAAAATGGTAGACAAGCATGATGACACATGCCCGTAATCTCAGTACTCTGGGAGGCTGAGGCAGGAGGATTGCAAGTTTAAGCCCGTTGGGGCCATTTAGTGACTTAGCAAGAACCTGTCTCAAAATACAAAATAAAAAGTAAATAAAAAAGGGGCTGGGGATGTAGCTCAGTGGGAAAGCCCTGGGTTCAATCTGCTGTACCATCGAACACACACACACACACACACACACACACACACACACACACACACACTCTGACATCGAGAGGCCCCCATAGGGACAATTTTGCATACAGTTTCAAAGGACCTCCTGTAGCTTGTCCTTGGGGATCCAGCTCTGTGTTACAGATGTGCATCAAGCACCTTCTGCGTGCCAGGTGTTTTGTGGGGCCTGGAGGATACAGCAGAAATAGCCGAGCCCAGTCTTTGCCCTCAGGGAGGGCAAGCGAAGGACAGACACCAAGGAAGCAGAGCCAGTGCTTTGGAAGAGTGCAGTTGGCAGCCATCACCTCCCTATCGCGGTGCTGGGCTGGAGTATGTGGGGTGCAGAATGGCACAGGGACTCAGCAGGACCACCTTGCTCAGAGGAGGGACCTTATGGACCCATGTGGGCCAGACGGGACTGGAGAGGACTGGGTGCGGTGTTGCTTTCTGGGGCCCTTTTTCCTTAGCAACACTCGCTCACCTGGAGCTGCTTGTGTGATCTTCTAAACAAACAGCTTTCAGGAAGAGGTAATAAATTAATCTTCTGGGAAAATAATCTGCCACCGTGCCAGCGAGGCCTTTAGCAGCTGGGGCCAGAGACGTGGCTGCTGTAGTCAACACACGTGTTGTGGCTGATGGGATTTGGGCAGCCAGCGCCGCACCTTGGCTATCAGGTCCTCCTCACTGTGCTCCCATTTTACAGATGTGAATGTGAAATGAGGTGACAGCCGACTTGCTTCAGGTCAGAGCTACAGTTCCGTAAGGCTAGATTTTCAGATTCGGCCTCTGCTGTACCATTTAGTTGGCTTTCCCTTGATCCCTTCCTTGATCCCCACCAGGTGGCTCAACCTACAGGGCAGTGTGGAAGGCCTATAGACACCGTCACTTGGTTGAACTGGAAAGCAGTCTCTATTTAAAGAAAATGTGGTGGTGCCGAGACCATATAAGTGCTGAGGTACATTTCTTAGTTCAACACGGATTTATTGGACACCTGCTGTGCACCCCTGGGCCGTGTCAGGGAATGAAACCGACCAGGATCCCTGACCTGGTGGAGTCTTTCACTTTGTCATCGGCACAGGGTAGACAGAAACCTGGCTCCCGCCTCCCTGGGGTCCGGAGAGGCAACGTCGGCCTCTGGAGACCCTGAGTGAGGCCCTGTGTGTCTCTCTGGCTGATGAGAGGCGCTTTTCTGGCGGCCTCTGTGTTTCCCCTGCCCGTCCCTTGCCACCTGTGGGCCTTCTGGGGCTTGGAGATCACTGTGGCCTGTAGCGAAGAATCCTTTCTGCCTACTAATGAGAGAGAGACAGAGAAAAAGAAAGAGGGAGAAGGGCGAATGATTCCCACCGAAGTCTGCTTGTTAAAAAGTTAGCCATCTGCATTTTTACCAAACACATGACCGTACAGTGACTGAGTAACAAAACAGTGTCCTGTCCAGCTCTTTGTGTAGATCTTCTTTGTAGACACCTTCTCCTGTCCCGGTGTGCCCCCCACCCTGGAGCTGTGGAACCTGGAATTCAAGTATAGGTTGGGTAGTTGTCTCAAAACGAGAATCAGATTGGAAATTCAAGGGCAGTAACTGCCGTTTGTCCTAAATGGAGGGCAGGAAGGTTTTCTTGGCCTCCCTTGTTCCTTGGAGCTGGGGTTGTCTGGTTAGATAGGTACACTTTTTTTTTTTTTTTTTTTTTTTGCACATT
>PVJO010032826.1:0-12744 GCA_004026905.1 Hystrix cristata | reverse complement strand
TTACTTTTCTTTTAACCTTCTTTTTTATCCCCCTTTTCCCTATCTAGTTCTCTCTCTTGAATACTATCTCTCTTTTTTCTTTTTTAAACAAAATATCTATTCTACCCCTTTGTCCTCATTTACACTTATGGTTTCTCATAGCAGAGAAACAATTCGATGTGTACTAGTAAGTGTCTGATTTATTTCACTTAATAGTATGCTCTCAAGGAACATCCATTTACATACAAATGAGTCTAGTTTATCCTTTTTTATGGCAGTGTAGTACTCCATTGTGTAGAAAAACCACATACGCCCGGGACGGGAAGTGCCAGGCTGGGGCAGGAGCTGGCACTTCCAGGCCGGGAAGGAAGGTGGCTCCTCGGCGTCAGAGTCTCTCAGGAGGAGCGTAGGAGCAAGCCTGAGCCCAGAACATTTTCAATGTTTTTATAATGCAAAGCAAAAACTAAATTCCAGGTTATATATATATTCCAGGTTATATATATATATATATATAAAAGTTAGTCCAACACAACTATAAAATAAACATTTTGACATTTTTTATGGAGGAAGTTGCGTACCAATACCAAAAACACCAAGGTCCTACCAATGTCATTTTATCGCCCTGGCTGAGTGTGTTTAAAAAGAGCGGTGTTTAAGAAAACTGCGCCGACTGGCCTGGAAAACGCAGAGGAGCAGCGCGGCGCGCAGAGGGAATGCGAGCGAGCGGTCGGGCCCGCCGCGGCGTGGGAGCCGCCGGGCGCGAGGGGAAGAACCGAAGCCTCCTGGCCCTGGCCGGGGCCCGCGCGGGTTTCTGGGGGCGGGCTGGGACTCGATCCCCAGCCGCAGGCGGCTCTGTGCTGTGCTCGGCGCCGTCTGGCTGGCAGGAGGACGCGCACCCAGCACCTCACGCCGCGCGAGGCGGGATAAATGGCCATGTCGATCGGCCCAGTTAAGTTAAATATCTTTGAATGGTGGAAGACTCACACAGTGAAAGTAAACCGTATGAATGTGACATCCAAAATGTGCGTTCGTGCGCCCATGTGAAGCGCGAGTGGTGAAGGGGTGACCCAAGACCAGAAAGGCCGCCGGACGGTGAGCCACGTCCACCAAGCAGGCGCCCGGAAGGGGGAGGGCAATCTTCAGCTTACACTTCGAAGATCATCTTCAGATGGAGGAAGATCACTATGTTCAACTCTGTATATGTTATTTCCAGAGACAGGCTAATATACTTCGGAAAAAACCCAAGAAGTATGCGGGTTGACAGTCTATTAACCACTACGTTACGTGAAGAATCTGGAGATGTTTGGCCTACGAAGAGAAAGGTGCATTTCTGTGATATGTGTTTGTTACAATGTAGATCTGAAATGCCCTTTGAAAGTGTTCAGAGAGGGCTTTCTGAAGATGATGAGATCACAAGGGCTCTAAATCCGTCAGTGGATGACCCATTGATGAGATTTTAAACTGATGGCACTAGGAAGGTCAGATGAAGCGAGTGGTTCACACAGCCATGAACTTGGGAACTCTAGCTGGTCCCTCTGCCTCTCCTCTTGGGCCTTCTCAACCTCTCTGCTTCCCGGCTACCATGAGATTAGTCGCTTTCCTGTGCCACACCTTTCCGCCATGATATTTCTTCCTTGCAGTAAAACAAAAAGCAATGGTGCCAGCCAACCACGGGAGTGGGCCACGGGCCGTGAAACCGTGAGCCCAAATAAACCTCTCCTCTTTTCAGTCATTTATCTCAGGTTAATTTGTCATGACAATGGAAAGCCAACACAGGACTGATTGGGGTTAGGGCATTAACTGGAGCATTATAAGTGACTAAATGTTTGATGATGAGTTACTATGTAAAACAGGAGTTATATTTATTCGGAATAATTTGTAAAAACAAAACCAAAAGGCTAAACATTGCAAAAGAAATGGTTTTCACTATACAAGGAGTGAAATAATTTCTAGCAAATAGAATTGTCCAATAATAAAATTCTTGAAAAAGTAGTGAATAATTCTGTACTAGAAATATTCAAACACAGTTTGGAAATTTCTCTAGCAACAATTCTATAGAAGTGATTCTTGCAATGAATATATGGTTGGCTAGGAAAATCTCTAATATTCTTTCCAAGTAAAATATCTTACTGAATAGAAACAAAAGACACAGTGAAGACGAAAATGGTAGGGGTGTATAGGTGACTAGATATGAAAAGACCAAGGAGAGAAAGGAGAATCCTAGTGACATAGACAAGATGTGCCTGATTCTCTCATGTTCCCCTGTGTGGGCTGGAAGGGGGCTGTGGCTTGGTTGGCAGCCTCTGCACCCCTCCTCCTGACTCCCCTTATTCCCCCTCACCCCATCCTCCTGCACTGGACTGGGACAACCAGCTTCAGTGTCCTCATGGCTGTCAGGCCTCCACACTCCACTCCAACATGAGTGCAGACAGACAGGCGGCACGGTGCCCCTCCCCCACTTCAGACTACACTGCTGCCTTTTTGAAGGAGGGAGGGGTCCCTGGACTGGCTAAGATCAGGAAGGGTGGGATCCGAGCCCCTTATCTGCATACCCAACATCCACAGCAAACTTTCAGCCTTGCCCCTCACTGACACAGGCCTGCAAGCTGCCACGTAAGTAGCACTCCCAGCCACTCTCGGGGTTAGTCTAGGACAGCCCCTTCCTGTGTACTGACGCCCTGCACTGCAGTACAGACCTGTTAAAATAAAAACTCACTTTCGTGTTCTTGTAAACTTGCTCAAGATTTATTTTTCAGGGAGTATGGGCTCCAAAAGTCCTGTAAATCTACCTGGAATTTTTGTCTTGAGTAGTGTGGACAGAGCAGTTGTTTCAAAAAAAAAAAAAAAAAAAAAAACCAGCAATAAACACTCAGAGCCATTAGCAGCAAAGAGCTCCAGCACCCCATAAAGTTGACCTACGATGTCTGACACACACTGGCATCCAACAGTGATGGCCATCAGCAGCAGAGACCAGCAGCTTGCCGTGTCGACCATTGGCATCCAGCATTACCTGCTGTCATCAGGTGACCAGAGACCTGCACTTTGCCAATTCATGATTTCCATCTGAATTGAGCCAAAGAACCCTACACAGCCTGGCAACAATAGCATGATGTTGTGTGTCTCCACATCAAAATCCATTCAGTCCTTTAATAATGATTTAGTTCCTCTGTTGTGTCATTCAGGCTCTGTCAGAAGCGCAAGAGTACAGCCAGAGTATCAACAGGAGAATTTTATAAGCAGTCACCTCTTCCAAGTCAAATTCTCTCAGCTCAAGACAAGGCAAAATGAAATATACCTAAAGAAAAGCTGTAAGAATTACTACTGTGAACTGTGAGGGATATTACTAAGCAATGCCCTTTTTGATTGTCAGAATAAACGTATATTGTAAATGTATTTCCTAATGTAAAAACAACCAGAGAAATGTGGTTTTACTATAAATAATTACAGAAAAAAGTCAAAAGATAATAAAACAAAATGATGAAAACCAGCTTGAGACTTTCCAACCATGAAGTGTAAGCCTGAATGTTCAAGTTGTATTCATTCCTGTGCGGTTTCTATGATTAGCATTTTACTATGTAAAGCTGTAAATTTGCTTTTACAGTGAAAATAAAATTGGTTTCTTTAAACCTGTTTCCTTTTCTGCAAAACAAGGAGGTTGAATAACATGACCGCTACAGCTCATTTCAATTCTAAGAGCCAACAATTAATAGATTATATTTACTATATTTACTATAGCTACCAAAGTGGACCGTTAGAGATCTTGTTCAAGCCACTCTCAAACCACTGTAAAATGCTCATTAGCAAGCAGGGTTGGAATAACAGAAGTTATTATGTCCCAACTACCATCAGTATGCAAACCTCAAAGAAAAATGATAGAAGCAAACAGTCTCAATTATTTAGAAACATGGTTTTCATACCAACAGCTTGAGACTACAAAACAGAATGTTGATGAACCTTTAAGTGTTCTCTCCGTTCACATCACACAGCAATACTCATGGAATTAATTTCTTTTAAGAATCAAAGAGGAGCTTTTAAACCCAATTTATGTGATTTTCTGGCTACCTTTCTTGGGAACCAGGAGCATTATCCATGGACCCTCGTAGAGATTACAAAGGCAACTGATGATTTTTCTTGTTAAACTTCATGCGGCAATAGAATATCTTCCTAGAAATACAGGATTAAGAAATAAGACTTAATATCGGATTCCATCCTTCACAATTATGTGTCCCTTTTGCCTGTTTGAGCATTTCCAGCACACAAATCTTGTCCATGCAGCATCGTAGACTTTTACAAGTAGCTGAAGAAATAGCATGGTGGAAACTGTAAAGGGAAGGTAGATGATGGAATGTTTTGGCTCAAGGCCATATTTTATTGTGGGCTCACAGAATAAAGGATAAGAGCAGCCTGTGGAAATAGCTAAAAATACCCCTTATGATACAAGATTCTTTAAAAGAAGATACAGTTTAAAATGGTGCAGAGATTCTCAACAGCCTTCAAAGTGTATCTGGACAACAATAATTCAAATGTTCCAGGAAAAGCCTGATTAATGGTAAGCAAAATATGCTCAACAACCTTTACCAGGTGCCAAAAACAGCACTTGCATCATTTCATGCAATAGATGAGTAAGAGACCAAATAACACAATTTGGGATTCACTGAAACATTACAGTATAAAGAAACTGTTGCGGAGTAGATGAACAACAAATGCTAGCTCCCCTGGAAAGTATAATCCCTAAGTATTATCCTTGGGCAGTATCTAGATGACAAGCAATAATTATGAAAACAATATATTTCTGATAAATCAGAAATTCAAGCAGAGCATTCCTCTGTAGTTCTAGCTCTAAGCTTTCCTCCTTCTGTGATGTTTGACATACATCATATTTCTAAATCTCTGCCCCTGGTTCTAAAGAACTTCAGAGGGTGATTGAAACTAGAAATCTATTCACTGCTAAGATAGAGCAGTGGTAAACACATCTTGCAGAGGGCAGAAGTTATGTTTGATATTAAACAGTCACAAGACTTGTTCCCCACCAACAGGGGTTCTCCAACTTTAACAAGCATCAGAATCACTCAATAGGCTTCTTAAAAATAGTGATACCCTATGCTAGTATTTATTCCTTACCAAGGCCTGGAAAATCGTAGTTAAGCCATCATCCGGGTATTTCATGCATACCTTCATTCCCAGGCCATACTGGAGAAACGAACTCCTGAGTAGATGGCTGCTTCTGTAGGAATTTCATCTACTGAAATGTGAGTGGTAGTACCTTAGTGTCAGTGAAATTGTCTAAAGGGATTTCAAACGCAGAAGGACGCTGGCTGTGCATGGGACAGATTTCCATAATTGAGTGGCTTGGGTGCGGACCCGATATAACTATTCTGAATGTGATCGATGCCACAGCTGATGAGGCTGAACTGTCCTCAGTAACGCGCTACGCTCTGGGAGGTGCTTTATGCTGGAGGCTGGGACCGCTGCCCGGACTCTGTGATTTTAATGAGGACAGGCACGAGTCTTTAATCCCGCCCCCGACCCAAAACGCTGCAAATGGTTAGCATTGAGTGTTTTTATACATCGCCAGAACAGTGATGATATTCCAATATAATTTCTCTTCTAATGTTCTAAAAATGATTGATGTCAAATTAAACCTTCGCAACGGTGGCTGGTCGTGTGCGAGAGTGACGGCTGGCCGGGACGTGACTGCTAACGGTCTGCATTCTGACTGACTGCCGAATGTGTGCGCATGAACCCCAATTTGCACTTCTTGGAAAACGCTCCTTAACCGGTACACTGGCTCATGGCAACTGTTGTTCGATTATGTTTTTCTAAATCTTAATTGTAAATAAGGTTCAGCTACCCAGTCACCAAAAGCTTGTCACGGATGACTTTGTTGGATTCCTAACGATCCAAGTTATTGCCTAGAAGGAGAGCCTTCTTCTGGAAAATCATTCATTACGCATTTACTATCTATAAACTGGTCAGGTTTTAAACGCCATGCCCTCCAGAATGCAGGCAGAAGAAAATCAAAGAGGTAAATCTAATATGCCAAATTTTGCAGAGTACAAACCTCATTATGTGCCAACCCAGTGCGTTTTGTAACCTGAGTGGCGTCCCTTAAACCCCCGGTGCCCCGGCAAGCTCCCGAAACCACAGACCAGGGCTATCAGGCTTCCAAAACACCTGCATGCTAGCTCTAAAATTAGACTACTGAAGTTCTCCCCGGGTTGTCACTTTCCTTTATCACAAACACAGATTTTTTTGCTCATCCTCAAAGCTGGTTCAAGAGCGCCACCAAGCGGCAATGTAGCATACTCCTAAACCAATTTAGTCTTCGTTTTAAAAAACCGAAAACAGACTTCACCTACGTTGATTGCACTCAGATTCTGAAGAGAGACTGGCTCATTTGCATAAATTAAAGCATGCGCTGCAGATGTCCAAGTTATAGCTCTGTTTTTAAAGGGCTATTTTGCTATGTTGATAAGCAATTTTGTTATAATAATTTTTAAAACAGAAACTATATCCACAGTTAATGGCACTTGTAAAAAGAAGTATTAATAAAAATCCAATTTCCAAACACTGTTGGCTACACACTGACTCTTGGTATGGAAATACATAGAGTTTCCAATAGGAAGCTTTCTAATACAAAATATTATTATTTCTGTCCAGGTATTTCAAGTATAGCAGATCAAAGACAAAGAGGCAAGACTTTTCAAGTAGGGTGTAATCCCAGCATGTTGAATTCTAACCCCAGCTCAGCACTGAGGAGAAATGAAGTACTCACATTACCCCACCTTCCTTTTCAAAGGATTATGCAATTTTACAGGAAGAAAATCCATGAGTAGCTCCATAAATCCCCTTCAGTAACTAGTTCTGCTTTTGTGTTCGTTTATTCCCTCATTAAACAAACATGTACTAAGCAGCAACTGTGCCCAAGAGACCTCCAAGGGAAAAGGATAGCACAACCATTGCCCTAATGTAATTCACAACAACTGGGTCTCTCATTCTGGTTAGCCTCACTGGAGACTGCACGCTCCAGAGACTGAGACATGGCGAAACACTCGGATGATGGCTTAACTACGATTTTCCAGGCTCTGTGTGTTATACTTCATTTGGGGGCCTTTTCTAAAGCTCTTCAAATAATCTTGCATTTTCAATTTCACTAACAGTCACAAGTGCTTTGACCATGTCCAGGACTGTTCGTTACTATTCTTACGTACAGCTCAAGGTAAGTGATTTACCCGAGGACGTCATTGAAAGGTGGTGTCGGGATTAAAATTCATATTAAAATCTCATAACTCTCTACAATGCCCTCTTCCCAGGAGGCCGATGCTCACTGTGACGCAGACATTGAAATTAGCATGGTGTTTCCTGAAAGGTCAGCAGTACGGGACGTTCTGCAATAATTAGAGTGATGCTAACACCGCTCAAAACATTTCTCCAACTCTTGTCTGGAATTTCTCTTACAGGAAGTATAAGAAGATGAGTCTTGCTTCATGTTGCACCCAAGATAGATTATTCAGTATCTGTCACTTGCGTGGCACTGAAAAAGGTGATGTCAAAGTATAAAGGTGATGCAGTAGGCAAGACATTTACAACTGAAGAGGCACAATGAAAACTGCAAGCCCAGAGCTCCATGTTGGCCAGGTCGTGTGTCTGCTGTGTGAGTGCTGCCCTCAGTGGACTCAGACGTGTGCAACACACTATTTTAGGTCCCAATAAGAAAGGAAAATACTGACAAAGTGTGACAAGGTATTTTCCTGTCAACTAAAAAATGTCTTACCTTTGTCTTAAGGGTCTTTTTAGTCTTATTTTGACATGAATTTTCTTTAATGTATCACTTTATTGCATACATAAAAAATAAAATATGGAGAAATAAATTGAGGCAGTAACGATCATGCCACAATTGCTGCCTAGTGGTTCGTAATTGTAAAACACCAAAGATTATGATACGCATTCCAGTTTAAGAGGTATGAAAATCTTTAAAAATGATTTCGGAATCCCCAAAGTGCATATTCCCTGCTTGGGTTCTAACATGGTCCTTGTGTAACGGAGCTAGGACCAATCATGAAGAAAAATAGTACAACGGTTTAACTCACTTGCTTCTGTGTCTGGGTGCTATCGTTAATCACCACAGCAGTTAAGAATATGCATTGTAGAGTTGGTGATACCAGCAGTTAAATATCGGCTCTACTTCTTACAAGCTCTGTGGCCTTTAGGCAGGTTAATAAGCCCTAAGAGCTTCTGAACCCCCCTGTGTAGAAATGGGAACCCTAACAACTCCTGCCTGGGTGTGAAGTGAAATAATGTAGCGAACAGACTTAGCATGTGACCAAGGGTACTCTTGTACTTCAGGATTCTCTTAGATAAAATAATGCTGTTACACTGTGGACCTGGAGAGTAGCTACAAGCCCTGTTTCCTCCCCTCCCTAATGAAAGAAACTTCAGTGTTAGTCTTTCAGCTTGGCCCTTCTCTAAGACTTGGATCCCACCATTACTAATAGTACTAATACAAACAATTTAAAATACAAAATAAAGAGCCATGTGAAGAAGCAGGGAGGTCCTCTTAGGAAGGGATCTGGGGAAGGAGGAGGTGGGGGAGAGGGAGATTTGGGAAGTAAAAATGATCAAGTAGCTATATGTGTACACGTCAAACTCCCAAACTGAATTCATCACTACGTATCACAGACATATATTTTTTAAAAAATTAAATTAAGTGTTCTAGCCTAAAGTTATTCTCAAGTAGGTGCTGATTTTGTCAAGAAGAATAAATAAACCTAAAAGAGAAATTCAGTTTCTGAATGCATTCCTTATCTTTAAATATTCAAACATGAAGACTATGCATAAAGAAATTCACTAATATATTCACACCATCTTAGTCATAGTATTTCAAAATAAACTGAATTTAGACACTATCAAATGACCTATCCCAGGCAGGAGGAGTATGGACTGCAGAGAAAAGTGAGAGTAAAACATATGAAGCCTGCCTTTCAGACAGTGGGCCCCAGAAAGGTAATAACGAAGACGGTTCTGGAGACCGGAGGAGAACCGGGCCTCTCCATCAGCCAGCTGCCGCCCGCTTGGGGTGACACCGCTTCGCAGCTCCTCCGCGCCCCTGGGGCTCCTCCCTGGGAGGTGGAACCGGGCTCAGCCCATCAATCAGACACAGCCTGTAGGCTGGGACTCGTCCGCAGGACATAAGGACAAACTGCAGAAACAGGCCTACAGCACCGGAAGCCACTTGTAGGTCGCTTTGTGACTAGACAAGAAAGCTTAAATTTGACAGTATTCCCCCATTTCAAATGTCTGATCACCACCACAAGCCTTCACAGGGTAGATATAGATACAGATACAGAGATGATATAGAGAGAAAAACATCAAATGTTTTTTACTACTGGGATAAAAACTTTGTGTTTTTGAAAATACATTTCTCAGCTTCTCAACTGGGAACACTTTGTAGTCATTTCCATTTAAAAAGAGACAGGAAAAACTTAATCCTATGGGCAGGGTGAGTAAAATGGACAAATAAACAAATATTTGGAAAGGTGTACAGTGTTTATCACCATTTCACCAGAGGGAGTAGATTCGTCTGTTTCATTATTCATGAGCCATGATTTCAGTTTAGTTTTCTCGCTTGCTAAATATCAAGAATGTTCCAAGCCCCAGGCAGTGGACTTGGGTAAATGATGGCTGAATTTCATTCACTGCATTAGGGGGGAAATTAAATCATAAAACATGTGAATAACAGTGCTCCAAGCTCCGCCTTTTTATGAAGCACTGTAACTACAATTCCTTTGACATTAGGGATTAGTCAACCTTTGTTGAATGCTCATATGGCAAATTAATACAATATGGCTTTTGTAGTAATAAAAAATTATCCTCATCTCTCTGTTCCCAGAGGTGAAAAGCATTTAATTGTTGGTTTATTGGGAACCTAGATGTTGTGATAAGGTCAAAAATGATAATAAACCAGTTTTCTAGTTAATAGTGCTCACAATGCTGAAATTATAGGAACTTTCTAGGTTATTTTCATAGTAGGTGCAATTGTTTAAAATGCAAGATACAAAATCAGGTACCTAAATAAATGTATATTAGTTCTCTCTCTCTGTTTCCTCCCTTCCTACCTCTTTCGCTCTCTCATAGTTTATTTTTAAATGCCCTTTAAAGTCAAACATAATGAGGAATATTATATAGAAAAGTCAAAGATATTAATCCCTGACCTGTAATAGTCCCAGGTTAGAAAACTTCCACCCATCATTATAAAAGAACTAAAAACTACCTTATTAGGACTACATATTCATCTATGCCACCTTGATCTGATTATAAAAGTAAATTCTCTCTCTGAAATATTCATTCGACCCCCTCAAGAGGACTTAGCCACTGTCATCTGCTGTAACATAATTCAAAACAGAAGGAAACATGTCCCACGGAAGGCCACGCATGAAGCCTTCCCACTGTATGCGGGAAGTTTGAAAGCCCCAAAGTGAAGAGAAAGGAGACGAAATTTAGAGCGACAGGGTCCCTGAGAACCACCTGGAGCTCAGAGATGCAAGTCTTTCAAGTGCACCTTGGCTTGTTGTTGGTGCATTTTTGCCCTATTATAGTTTGTGGGATTTAATTCAAAATATTTCATCCAAACATGTCTGTCTCATTGGGTCTGATACAGCCTGAAACTCAATATTGTTAACTCCTTTTGGTCCAAATATGAACATTAACTCACTCTATTATCATGCCAGCCATTTTCATTTGGTATGAATTTGTTAGTCACATGTGCCAGTAACTTGGTAGGGCTGTAGAATTTTGGGACAGAGGTGAGGAAAACTTTAATGACAAAAAAAAAAAAAAGGAGAAAGTCTGGAATATGTGAAGAACTTCCTCTAGGAAAGACCAGAAAATGAGGTTTTTGCCATTTTTTTCCTCAGCTCTGCATGTAGAGACCCAAAGACAGTGACCCCTGGACAAGCCGGGGTTTCGCTGCATCCTAATGGCGGGGCCCTCTTCTTCTCTGATCTATGCCAAAGCCAGGTGGAGAATAAGGCCTGCCGCATTAGTCCCATCACTTTCCCTAATCCCTAACTGCCATTTGACCATGGGAGTCCCCAGCTACCAGGAAAGGGGGGCAGGGAAAGCAGAAGATGTAGGTAATGTATGCTAAAATACAAAGCTACCTGGAAATGGCATGTAATGCTAGAGTGATCAGAGATAGATTATAAATAATTTTATTCAAAAACAAGTTCTTAAGACCAAACTTGAGGTCTCTTCTCTCATGAAACACGCTGCTAAGTTTCAAAGGAAAGGGTTGTGTTGAATGGAGGTGCTGGAGCTTCTTAAGCTTCATACACCTGCAGGGTCTTACGTGGTGATGGGGTTCAACAAAGAACATGGTGGCCAAATGGAATTGGTAAAGTTTCTTAAGCTCTGTCCCCACCATGCAGATTTTTACCAGCCTCCAAGGCTTCACTTGATTTACATAAATAATCTAGCAATTCCTATGTACTGAAAAGGAAGTACTCTTCAGTGAATTTAAAACACTTGGCTGCTCTTCATCCACACTGGAAGTTGGAGAGAATGAAATAAAATAACTCGACTGATGGTCCTAGACACGGTTCACTACATGGCCTCCCAGACGGTTTTTACCACCTCAAGCGGGACACAAAATAAATTAATGGGTAGAGGAAAAGCAGCACAATCGGTAAATACTGGAATCATCCTGTGAGGAAATCGTTAGCATACACGCATAACAGAAAAAATGACCCTTTCTGGAAAAACATCAGCTGAACTCTTCATTAGAGATGAAAAACTGAGATTTTGTTCCTCTTTCTTTCTGTGAATACATAACTTCTAAGTGGAGAAATGACAGTCTATTTTTGTGCTGGTCACAGTTGTCTTACTTTAATCCTGGAAATTAAATGAAAGTTCAATTACACCAAGAAAGACATAAAGCCGTGGAAGGTAATCAAGTTCTCCCAATTTTTTATTGAAAAAACAACTGTGTCAAAACTTTTCATCTACCTTCCACCTCTTTCTGAGAGAACAAACTACGCAGGAATTCACGCAGTGCTCATGTGTGACTGTCCCTACGGACACATCCCTTAAGAAGCCACCATATTTATTTAAATCTTGGGTGCCAGGGCTGTTGGGCTCATTTTTCCTCCCCTAACCCACATTCTCCTTTGAAGTTACATCATTTTTTTGGAAACACTTTAGATTTTCCCATGTGTTTCCAGGGACAGGGTAAAAATTACCTCCAGGAAATATTTCAACCTTTCTCCCTTGTTTTCAATAATATTAAACCTGCTATATATGACTTTGTGTTTTTTAATTAAATCGGTAGTAACCCTATTATCACTGATCCTCTCCCTCTCCAGGTTAGCTACTTTGTCCTAAAACTACAAAACCGGCTTCCAGATGTGTCCAGTTTCCACGCAGGGTAAGAACAGAGGTCGGTGACGCTTCAGGTTCACATCTCCTGTTTTATTTCTGGATTATGTTCCCCAGCTTGTTCTCTAGAAACGTGCTAGAAATCTGCCTGCACATTCTAATAGATGAAAAGCTAAACCACTTTTCTTATTTCAAACTTCAGAAAATATGAAATACTGTTTTTCAGACATCTTGAGTAGAAAACTACAATTTTTTTACCAGTTTACCTCCCTTTTGGATCCACTTTAACCAACAGGTAAGTTCAAAACTGTTCTTAAAGATTTTTCAACCATCATGATGGGGTCCTCTATTCCAAAGAAAAACCACCAAAGAAAAGTCGAGTACTCTTTCTTT
>PVJO010032825.1:0-12742 GCA_004026905.1 Hystrix cristata | reverse complement strand
TTGGAAGCTGCGGACGAGTTTGACGTGGGGACGCTTGTTCCACAGGATCTCAGGGACTCCCAGGCTGTGCCGCTGCAGGCTCAGTGCAGCCGCAGGGCGGAGTGGCTGTGGCCCTTGAGCCGGGGCCCTGGGGAGTCAGGGGCACCCGGAAGGGGCTGCCCCTTGAGACTCTATCTCAAAATAAAAATTGAAAAGAGCTGGGGATGCAGCTCCGCGCGAAGGCCCTGTGCTCAGTCCTCAGTGCTGAAAAGGAAGACTGCAGCTTTGGCAGCAATACCAGCTGCGCCGGTGGCCAGGTCAGGCTGGTGGCCTGCGCTGTGTCGTGGGCTGGGGGAGGGAGCCACCAAGGGAAAATGGTAGCTCCGTGCTGTCGGCACCAAGCCGGAAAGCAGAACTGACTATGGCCATGATCACTGGACTTTAAAGGTATCATTCTCCATTTTTTCTTTTCTTTTTTTTTTTTTTGAGGGGGATAATGGTACATATTACAGTTTCTCAGGAAAAGAAACGAAAGACGTGGAGACAAGAGAGTCTGTGTACTTGCTATATAAGCCAGGCTGGCTTCGAACTCACAGGAATCCTCCTGCCTCAGCCTCCAGAGTGCTGGGGTTATAGCACCGAAGGCTTGGAATCTCATGATTTCCCATCCACTCAGCCAGAGGTGATAAAACCAGAATCATTTGACAATTAAATTCTTTAGTGTTAAAAAAAATGAACACAAAATCCCAAAGTTGCTTTTTTTCTTATTATTTTTGGCCTTTTTCTTATCTTTTAAAGCAGTATTGTTCACATGGAGTAACGGACTGAAATCTCCAGGAACTGGGGGTGAGGTAAGTGAGAAGGGAAGGAGAAAGGGAGGAAAAAGCCGAATTCTAATGAAGAAAACCGAAGCATGGTTCGCTTCAAAAAACAAACAAACCATTAGTCGTGATTATTAAAAATAGAACTCCGAGATCAAGATCCAAGTTTTTTTTTTTTACAGAGGCATGCACTTTTTATTAATTCATCAAATGAAATTTTCTCTAAGCTCATGAAAGATTTCCAAAATGCCCAGGAAGGGGGCGGGGCAAACGGAGCTGCAGGAGGGGCCCGCACCCGCCAGGGACAGGATGGGAACAAAAGAGCGGCTGCCTTTGTGCTGCCAGCGCTGGGACCCGGCTAGCTTTGATTTCTAGCTGCGACTGCGGCTCAGCCACCGAGTGAAGATTTCTCACTTTATATCGCAGCAGGCTTGACGGGGCCAGAGCTGGTCCCACATCGCACTCCGTCCCGAACGGCTTCACCCTCTCACGTGGCACCGTAGCCTGGTATCCAAGACTGCTTTTTCTGTCTGCTTTTCTCTTTCTCACTTTCGCTCTTTCTTGCAGGCAGAAGAAAAGCAACATGGTTGCTGGCAGTGGCTCAACACAAGGGGAGCCAGTGAGCGACCCTGCTGCACTCCAGGGACTGAGGTTCAATTACGGGCAGTGCCAATCAAACCAGAAATATTAACCATGGTTACGCAGATGTCCGTCTCCACAGCTCTGTCCCTGAAGGCAGTTGGCCGCTTTTTGGGAATCGCTGGGTCCCTGAGAGGGAGAAGGGTGCGCAGTGACGGAGGACCGGAGTTTGTGAATGCTACCTTCGTAGACATGGGCCACTCCCCTGGACGTCCGGTCCCAGAGGGCCCAGGTGCTGTTCCCAAAGACCTGTAGAAGCTGGGGAGCTGCCGGGCACATGGCACACCCCTGTAATCCCAGCCCTCGGGAGGGTGGGGCAGGAGGCTCCCCACGAGTTCAAGGCCAGCCTGGGCTACGTAGCGAGACTCTGCGAAAGTTTGAGCTACCCCAGCGCTCCTTAGCTGCGTGACTTCGGCATGTCTCTGAATTTCTCCATCAGTTTTCTCACCCTTTCCCCTGAGTTATTCTGTGGAGGAAGACCAGTCAGCACATGTCTGACATGTGAGTTGTTGAAGATGTGAATTATTTTTATTGTTCAGTCAGTGAACGCACTTGCTCCGGCCACACCTCACATTCCCATCCAGCTGACATTCAGAGTCCTTCACCCAGGTCCTTGTGCTTGGTTCTTCTGAGGGCAACCACCGCGACAGCAGAGGGCAGAGTCACAGAGCCCGTGTGACTTAGTCAGTGCCATCCTGCTCATCGTTGGGGGTGGAGTCGAAGCCTCTAACCAGGCCCACCTGTCGCACTGAGCTGCAGCTCCTCCCCTTTTTAATTTTGTGACAAAGTCTCGTTATGTCCCTAGACGCCCAGGCTGGATTCAAACTTTTGATCCTCCTGCCTCAGCCTCCCAGGCATGCACCACCACACTCCACGAAATCTCTTTCTTTCAACTGTCTTCAAGCTTGCTTATTTTTTTTAAAACTCTTTCTTGTCTACCTTGCCCTCCGACTATGGCCCTTTCCGTGACAACTTGTGACCACGGTGACACAGTCCTGTGCTGGTCACGTCTCCCCTCAGCTCTGTGGGCTCATCCTTACGCTCGTCCCTGTCAGCCCCGGTCCCAGAGTGTGACATTAGGGTCAGCGGTAGGAATGGTTTGGCCTCCTCCTGGATAGAATTGACTTCTGCTCCGGCTTCCAGGACCAACATATACGGGGTCCCTGGTGGCCTGGGGTCACTGGCTGGGACACAGGGCTCCCCTTCCAGAAGCTTCCTGAGGATGGGGCTGCAGCACCCATCTGTTGAGGGACGAGGCTGTCTTGATCTCCCCAGAGCATGAAAAGGTTCTAGAAGTGTTCTTCATGAAGTTGAAGCGATTTCCTACAAACTGTGTAGTCATTATAGGCCTGGGATGCGTTTGTCCACAGGAGAGAATTGTTGTGATTAAAGTGGCCAGCGTATGCACACATGTGCACACACACACACATATGCACACACACACACGCACACTCACATGACCTCCTATCCACAGTCCCTGAATGCAGGAAGACTCCCTTCTACTTGGAGACCTTACAAAGGAAATAGAAAACAGTCTGCAACATTTCCCAGTTACAACCCAATGGGACGTGTGGCCAGTGCTGAATGATTTGTTGTAGGACGGAACTGCTTTCCCTGAGTATTCTGAGGCTCTGATTCAGTCCCTCTGATGGGAGGGAGGTGGAATTTTCACATTATTGGGATGACGCTGGGGCTGAGATGTGGGGACCGTATTCCAGGGTGGGGGTGCTGATCTTGGGGAACGATATTGGACTTGAATTCCAAGTGTGGCATGATGTGTGTTCCCAGTTGGATCTTGAGCAAGGTGATGAACCCCTCTGAAGCCTCTCATCTGAGAAGCGATGATCATTATGCTACTTGAAGGATTGCTGGGTAGACGCGAGGTGGGGATAGGTGTGAACAGATTTGCAGGCTGGGAGCTGTGCCCACCAGAAGGTTTTGCTGATGGTTATGCTAAGGACAGGGCTGGACTGTAGGTGCGGGTGTGGGGTGGTATGCAAGCTCCCTGCTCCTCTGCGGCTGTCCGCGTGGGACCGGCCAGGACTGGACTGGGCAGTGCAGCATCTGTGAGGCTGGGGCACGATGCTGGGGCCCCTGGGAAGGTGGACAGAGGTGCCTACCTGGCAGACAGCTTTCCTAAGGAGCTTGCGTTTCCTCCTATACAAGGTAGGTCACTTCCTGTGACCTCACTCTATTGGTTTCTGTCATCCCAAATGGAGAGACTACACCCACCAAACCGCCCTGCGGCTACCTCCCTGCTGCACCCTCTGGCCACCATGCCGTCCTGCCAGGCTCTGTGGATTTGCCTGGTTTGGGCCCTTCCTTGACATAGAATCTTGGTCTCTGTGGCCTCCTGTGCCTGGCTTCCTCCAGCGAGCACAACGACTTCCAGGCTGCCCTCTTGCTTGTGCCTGAGTCATGTTCCATCTCGCAGATGCCACCGTGTTCACCCTTCCGTGTGTCGATGGGTCACCATTGGTGCTCTGCTCACAACTTGGCTGCCGTGAGGCGTGATGAGTAAGAACAAGGTCCCCGTGTCTGCCTGACTCAGCCTCTCTTACCTCTCACCAGTTCATTCTCCATATGGCCGGAGTCATCTTCCTGGAGATAAATCAGATCTGCTCATCCTTTTACTGGAGCTCACTTCAGTGGCTTCCCTCTCCTGGCAGGGTAAAAGTAAAACCTGTCAATATGGCGCCACAGGACTCGTGAGCGTGGCTGTGGCCCGAGTCTCTCTCCTTGTCGCTCTGAGCAGCTCAGTGTGCTGCTGAAAGCCAGTGTGGCTTTCAGTTCCTGCTACAACCTGTTTCTGCCAGGTTCCCCAGCCAGCAAAACTTAACCCAGAAAGCTCTCTTGGATTTTTCTTCACCACGCTTCACCGGGAGTTGTAATCGCACCTCCAATTTCAATTACAGGCTTGCTCTCCAGGGCAGCCTTGACCCACTTGGTGGCCAAGTCTAGCCAAGCACCGGAGGGGACAGGAGTGCCAGATTTGATACACATGCCCTGTCTTCCGCTCGCTCTCCCTGCCCTTCTTCTCTGTAGCAGGCACTGCCACTGATTTCAGGCGGTAAATTGTGCATCCTTGAAAAATCGTTAGAGTTAGGAGGACCCATACAGGGGTGTCTGAGACAGTGTGCACCCAGCACGGACTTCCAGCGTGGATTTTCTTACACTTAGTGGGGGCTCAGTGTCCACTGGCTGAGTGTCCAGTGAGCCCAATCCCAGCAACACTGACACATGCGATGGTCTCTGTGTTCACCTGGCTGCTTGGTCTTGCGAGGAATCTGGGGAATGCATACCTTTTCCATGAGGTCCATGCAGATGGCTCCATTCCATGGCCTGCTCTGAGATGGCTGTAAGGTGAGAGGTGCGACCGTTCACTCAGAGACTGGGAAAGAAGATAAAGGTGCTGGGTGGGGAAATCGCTTTCATCTGGCCCCTGACTGTTTTGTGTTAGGTGGAAGGACTGTGGCCCCAACCTGAGTTGAGAATGCAGGATGGCAGTAATGCGTTAAGCTTCGGGCCAGTGCTCATATATTTGGAATGATGTCACAGCCCTGGAGGCAGGGTCACTTAATCTGCTACAGAGGATGGGAAAGCAAGTGCCCTGTGGAAGGTCACTTACGACATCTGACCCTTGGAACAAGCGTGGGGTGATTGGGGTCTGACTGTACCAGGATGAGGACAATGGTAACCTGGCTTATCAGGTCCCCAGAGGTCAAGCCGTGACCCCAGCTTGGGCTCCACATTCCCCCTGGAAGAACAGACCCCTGCAGGGGAGTGGCCACTGTGTGGAGAGGCACCGGGATGGCTTCACTTCGGTACGGTGGCCCGGGGCAAGATCAGCCACCCAAAACCTTCGGCGAAATGAACAGGAGACACACAGCTAAATGGACACTCAGGTAGGGACAAAGTGGTCTTTTGCTGCCTGCACAGCATGTGCAAGCTCTTAATGAAGAGATTGCATTGTTAGGCATGGATTTTTTTTTTCCTGTTTAAAGGTTTTGGTGAGAAAATTATGATGACAAAGCATTAATCACCCTTCAAGACGATGGCGAGTGTCTGTGGGGCATGGCGCCCCCTGCAGGAGCTGCCCATTCCTCCCAGTGCCCCGATGCCATCTCAGGGAGGGGTCCTGGTTCGGCCTGTTGTTTACCAGGAATTGAAGCTTAGCAAGATTAAATAATGTGTCTGGAGACTCTTAGCCAATGACAGAGGCAGGATTGGAACCCGGTTTCCCTAAACCACAGCAAGTCTGATGCTCTTTTGGAAGCGTGGGGCCCAGAAGGACACCGGCCTCTTGGAGCTCAGTCCTGTGCCGCGGGAAGCAGTTACAGACCGCAGAACGCAGAAATCAATTGTCAGCATCCCCAAGAAATACGCACAGAGACAGCAGCTCCCTTTCTTCTGTCACCGTGTAGGATCCAGGGGTTGGTTCGGGCAGATGTTTGGGCTGCTAGATGTCTTAGACACGCTCTTGTCGCTGGGAGATAAGACCCCCCGCATCTTACTGGAGGAGAGGTTTATCTTGGCTCATAGTTTATAGAGGATTCTGTCCATGGCCAGCTGGCTCCAAGGGAGAAACATGGCAGAGGGCCTGGAGGGGGAAAGCTGCTCAGCTCATGGTGGCCCAGAAGTAGGGAGCAGGGAGGAGCCGTGGACAAGAATCCACCCTCCAGCTCTCCTCCCTGTGACCACCTGCAGCCGGCCCCGCTCCTACAGCACATTCAGCCCTGAACGCCTCGGTGGATAAGTCCACTGATGAGCACCGAGCACCACGCTCCACAATCCAGTCGCCTTCCAAGAGCCCCACATCTGAACACAGGAGCTTTTGGGGGGACAGTCTGGATCTAAACCGAACACCTCATGTGGTCTGATTAAGTGTACCATTGTCTTTTGTGCCCTGCAGTTGCACTTCCGGTTCAGGGCTGCACTGTCTCATAATGTCACCCACTCGGCGATTTCAGAAAGAGGTACTAATTTTCCGTGGTGCCCGTCACACTGCCTGCCAGCACAACCCTGACTGCCACGCTGTCGTTGCCGGGATGGTGGCACAGCGTTGGGTTTCCAGACACACACTCTCCCGGTGCGCCTTTTAAATCCCAGCTGGGGACTAAGAGGGCAGGAGTGGCTCCCGGGAGAAGCGGGTGACAGATGCTTCCTGCGCGGCATGTGGCGTGACCCACGTGGAGGAGGCAGCACGAGGCCCGGCGTGATGGGGAAGGTGCCTGCGCCCGGGGACTGGGGATGGAAGGGAGAGCCGCCCCACCTTGGCTGTGCCCATCCCTAATGAACTTCCTGCGCGGTTCCGCATGACTCCGCCTGCTTGTGGGACAGCGGTAGTATAGTTGCTTCACAACACTAGGTGTTGTGGTGTGCAGTTGTCATCCTAGAACTCTGGGAGGCTGAGGCGGGAGAACTGCAAGTTTGTATTCAGTCGGGGCAATTTAGCAATTTAGTGAGACCCTGTCTCAAAAATTAAAAATGGCTGGGGATGTAGCTCAGTGTGAAGGTCCTGGGTTCAGTACCACACAAAAGGAGGCGGAGATGGTGTGAGGTTTCCACTCTGGAAATCAAGGACACACAAACAGCAGGGAAAAGTGGGGGGCCTCCATGCACCAGCCACAGAAGATGGATGCGAGGAAGAGATGGGATGTCATTAGCCCTCTTCAGAATCCTTCAGGGTACTTTCTGCAGAGAGAAAAGGAGCAACAGAAAACATCAGTTTGAAATACTGTTTCTCGGGCCAAGAGCATCTATGTGTGGGCCAAGCGAGGCCTCGCAGCTGCAGAATGCATCTGGACCACATTGTCTTGGGACAGGAAATCCCTTGAGAAGTCGACGGGTGACTTGCTGGCACCTTTCGCTGAAGCCAAAACGTACAGTTCCTTTAATGTGGACTGGGGGGTGTGGTGTCAAGGTTACCCCAAAAGGAAAACGTACAGTTCCTTTAATGTGGACTGGGGGTGTGGTGTCAAGGTTACCCCAAAAGGTCCCAGCCTGCACAGAGCATGTTTCTGCACAGGTGAGAAGCGGTATTCATACCCATGTCCGACCAGAATAGACCAAAATAATTAACAAGCGCCTCTTCTAAAATCAAGCCCTCGTAAGTCAATACTCATCCACGGACATTTTTTGTTACCAGAATATACTGCCCAAGTTCGGCATGAATAAACGCATACTAAATATCTATGAAAGAAACAAAAAATTCCTGATGATGGTAACAGAGACTTAGACACACACCTATTAATGTCTTTAACTGTAGGGACATACATGAGTAATTAAGAAACCAATTACATTTACAGATTTAGTAAATGATTAATCCCCATAATATGTTTTTATAGTTCAGATAGTTTGCCTGATTTGCCCTCACAATGCAGTACTTTTATGCCCACTTTATAGAAATTGGCGCAGAGAGAAAATAAGTGATTTTCCTGAGTGGTTACTATAAAAAGAAACAAAAAAGTGGTGGGTATGAGAGGTTCAGTTGCCATGTACTAAGACAAAACGTGGGCTTCCTGCTGCTTAGCTGCTGTCCTGGTTTGGGAGTAGCAGGGACACATTTCTGATGGCTTCAATATAATCTGCTTCTTCAGGTTTTGGTTATAGCGTCACTAGTTGGAGGAAATCACACAATTTATATGTACTTGTCTATCTTCCCTTTTCTTCCCCCAGGTGCACATCGATGCAACGCACACTGGTGTGTAGTTTCTGGAAGGTAAGACTAGGCTCCCCCTCCTTCTCTGCTTCTGTCTCGCTTTGAACTTGATTTTCTGGTCACACTTGATTATCAGCTCTTTTTCTGTCCCTTCGGGTCAGGATCTCCCAAAAGATGGAACCTGCATCATGTTCAACTTCCTGTTCCTTCTCCCAGCTTCCTGCTTTCAGTATAAAGGATGCTCTGATACGGTGTATTATAGAATAACTACAACCGTTCTATAGGATAATGTAAACTGAATGGTTAAGGTCTTTAGTTTTCTTTATTTGTCACATATGAAAGAGTCCAATCAAATATCTTCCAACAGTGGTAACGACAACCGATACTATTACCAAAAATTCTCGGATGCTTGTCATGTCTTCAAACAAAAGATCACGTGATTATATGAATGCATCTGTTCTTTGGAAACCACCAAGATGCGCTTTACTGTGTTCAAAAAGATCTCAGACCCTAGTTTGACTCGGTATTAACTGGTGAGAGTCTACAGGTGGCTGACATGAGGCTGGTAATTCCCATTCCAATCGGCATTCCCAACTTGAGGGAGAATTCTGCTGTGCTTAGCATTTGGACCACATTTCTACAGAAGAGCGACTCCCAGTTTGGAGTTGGTGTTTGGTGAGCCCCGTGTGCTGGGTGGAGTATTTGACCACCGGTGATACTGGTTATGTGAGTTACTGTCTAACAGAAGAGAAAGGAGACACTGATAGAAAAAAATGAGATCTGGTTCTTATTGATGAGGAAGCATAAGTAAGTAATGGGCTGAATATTGGGGATTTTTCGCGAGTTAAGAGTCCACCAAAGCAAAGAGCCAAAGCAACGCAAAGGCAGATGTGTCTCCCTTGGTGCTGACAGGCCAAGACAGATCGGGGGAGGATTTGAAGATCAGGCACATGTTTGGGCTTTATAAGTCAAGATTTGGAGAGCAAAAGCAATATTAAACATGTGAAATACCAACTGACTTCAGAAATAGTAATTTGTCAAAGGCTGAGCTAGCCTGTCATTGTACCGGACAATGGAAAAACAACACACACACACACACACACACACACACACACACACACACACATTAAATCCCAGGGAACTCAACTTTTAGGAACAATTTTACACCAGCATTAAAAAAAGAAAAATTTCAATAACTCTCTGGCCAGCCCTTTATTCCTTTTTCTTTAATCAGAGCTGCCTGTGAATGGAGTTTGAACTGTCCTGATAGAACTTGTCCTGGACTCTGAAAGGCTGGTATTCCATCTTGCCACGTTTTATAAACCCACGAAAGACCACTGCTGAGCAGAGTAGGTTTCTAACTGTATTTCAGCTCCTTGACCTCTGGAATGTGCTTACAACCATCCCTCCTCGGAAGACATTTGTAGGAGAACAGAGAGAAAATCTTCCCTGTACTGCATCCTTCTCCATTGGCAGAGAGCTGTGCCGGACGACCTAACGGGCCTTTTCTCGTTCTAATTTCTGTGATCCTGTGACAATCATCACCCACGACAAGAAACAGATGTTGCCTGGAGAGACAGTGACTGTGAGGCCGCACCTTCCTCCAGCCCCCACCGAGCCGTGGTTACCACCTCTTTCTCCCCTCCCATTTCCCCACTCGGTGGAAGCTGGTGGATATTTATAGCTCTCTTCCTCACCCTGCCAATTATAATTATCAATATCTCCACCGATACAAAAAAACGGAAGCATCATCAGAGTCGGGCGCCGTGTGTGATAAGCCAAATTGGAGCTGAAAGTGAAAATAGTTTCTTCCAATTATGGACAAAAGAGAGGTGCGTTTGCTGGCGGGGCTGCTGTCTGAGCTGTGCCATGTGGCCGCGGGGGCAGCTTGTGCCTCCCCTGGAGCAAGCTGGTGGACGAAGAGCGGGTGGCGAGCGCCGCAGGAGCGGCCGGATAGACAATGCCGTCCGTACTGTACACAGCGAGGGACTTGCTTTAAATATAATAAATAAAAGTGAAGTCTTGCACAAGGCAGCGCGCTTGATAATTGCTGTTTTGAAACTCACGTCCCCACAGTTATCTAACTCAGCGATTCATCTCCAGCTGCAGCGCAATTTTTGCCAAATATAGATAAATGAAGTTAAAGTTATTGGCAACCACGAGTTCTGCGTCCCTGTTCCGAGTTTCTGGATTTCACAGGAACGGGATCACTTTACTTCTGCGACAGACCGTTGCTCTTTGGGAGTCTGAGCTCCTCGGATGCTCCGGTCTTTAGGGGACGGACGGAGGCTGGCGCGTACGGAGAGAGGGAGGTCTGCGGATGGCGGCAGTGAGATTGCTCTTTGGGGTGTGGGTCTGTTGAAATGTAGAGGGAGCGAAGACAGGTTCTTAGCCCAGCTATGCATTTCAAGTTTCCACAATTTAAAGGAACCCTCTCAAGCTCCCATCCAGCATTCCCGCGATCCCAGACAGGCCCCGGCAGTGGTAGCTCCGTGCTAACCCACCTTTCCCGGCTCACCTGCAGAAAGCAGCAGCCTGTTTCCGATGAAATTTGAGGCATAAACTTCCCCGCGAGATCGACTTTCCAAGGTACGGAATTGGGAGCTGCGGATGCTCTGAAGAGCCAGAGTTCAGCTTTGCACGACTTTCCTTTCTCTTCTCAGGCTGACGGCCCCCAAAATCTTCTTGCTCATCTTTGGTTGGACACGGAACTTAGAAGATGATCCCACCATCTGCTGCCTGCTACGAGAAACACGGATGAGGCGGTTTCTGGTTGATATCGGTAGATGGGCGTCCAGCCGCCCTACATCTGCTCTGTGTCCTCTCTGTCCCGGTGCGGCTTCGTTTCTAGATTCTTCGTCGCCTCGCAGCTCTGTTGATTTGGTAAGAATTCTTTCTAGGATCTTATGTAGTGACAATTTAGGACAATAAGAAGACGCAGTTTTGAAGGAGATCGTTATGTAAATCAAAAACAATTCCAATACGTGCATGCGCGCGTGCACGCGCACACACACACGCACACACCCACACACACCCTTTGGCCATTAACTAATCAGGAACTACTTCTTAGATCCCGAGTTAATTTTTCCTGTCACTTTTTCCCAGATGAAGTAATTGAGGAGTAAGAAGCATAAGCACTGTGGCCAGGTGGGGTGGCACATGCTTATAATTGTGGCACTCTAGGAGGCTGAGACAGGAGGATCCCAAGTTTCAGCCCAGCCTGACCACTTAGTGACTTAGCAAGATCCTATCTCCAAATAAAAATAAAATGAAAAAGAGGTGCAGATGTAGCTTGGTGTGAAGGCCCTGCATTCAATCCCCAGTACCAATAAAGAAAGAAAGGAAGAAGACAGAGCCGGTACCCAGATCGTGGGTAGCAAGTGGCGGAGCCTGGATTTGAGCTGGTGTCTCTCTTCTTTTGAAGTCTTGCTGTTTCCACCCATTTGGGACCCCGGTGAGCCATCTCCTGAGGTCCCTGGTCCCTGGCTGGCCTCGTGCCCAGAGTGCTAACGTGGGCCTAGCATCTCTGTATCAGCAAAGGCATCTTCATTTGAACTCAGAGAAAACTGCCTGTAGGAACATGGACTGAGGGACACTCGGTAGAAGTGGACGCTGCCTCTCCTTTGAGAATATGAACGTGAATTGTCCTCGTCCAAGCGACAGGCAGAGAGAAGTCTTTGGTTCCCTGGGGCACGGCCACTGTGGTACTTTTAACCTGGGCATCCAGATGTGTGGCCGTAATTTTTGGTTGATTTTAATAAATCCTGAATTACCTGGTGATTTATTACTTTGCTTTTCATGTGGAAGCATGGCTTTTGAGGTTAAAGGAAAACCACAGAATCCTTCTATCTGAGTTCTTTCTTCCACTTTTCTATTATAACAAAATGTAGGAGAGAAAGGCTGGCTTTAGCCCTGCTGGTAACTGAATGGTTGGACTCTGCTAGAGTCAGCTGCTCCTGGCTGCAGCTGTGTTCATGAATAATCAACATGGTCACATCTGGATTCACACACTTACCTAAATGCAGACGAACCTAAGTTATCTTGGATCTGTCTGATGCACTCCTATCTTGTGCTGTATTTCCCCCCAAATATCTCACTGTGCCATCTTACACCTCTACATTTCTCCAAAGACTTAACAACAAAAGTATGTGCCACTCTCTGCCTCCTAACCTCCTCCACCAAAACAAGGGGTTTCAGGATTTCAGAAATGAAATTCTTTCTCTCCCAATGCACATTTTCGAATAAACATGATGTGCAAAAATATCGCAAGAGTCTCACACAGCGCCACCTTCCCAGACTGCACATTTAAACTTCTCCTTTGCAACGAAGCCCCAGCAAGCTCGTCTCAGGGCCAAATAAGGAGTAAGCGTTCAGGCCGACTCTCACACACCCAGTCTTCCTTCCACTCCACCCCACCATCCTGAGGTTTTTTTTTTCTTTTTATTAGAAAACACTCGAAACTTATCATGTGCAGCAGATGGGAGTAGAAAATGCAACTCGAAGACAGTTATATAAATATATCCTTGATGTCTGTTTTGCTTTTCAATTTGCATTGAGAAGTACAAAGGTGGCCGGGTGCGCCCGCCAGGCCGCCTGTGTCTCCTGATATCCTTTCCAGATGTTGGCTAGACTTCGTGGAGCC
>PVJO010032824.1:0-12740 GCA_004026905.1 Hystrix cristata | reverse complement strand
CTGGTCTATTACCTCTAGCCTGATGTTCTCTATTGCTGCGCTTATCTGTTTTTGAACTTCTGTTGCTATCATCTCTGAGAGTTTGGTTGGGTGTCTTCTGACATCCTCGATGTCATTGTCCTCTGTATTTATTCTGGTTGGGCTGGGGGTCTGGGGTTGCGTTTTGCTTCTATGTCTGGTCATTTTCTTTGTATACATATGTAATTTACCCCTCTTAGTTTGTTCTCCGAGTTGGTTTGATATTTTCTTTGTATGAGGTTACAAAAAGATAGGTAATAGCGTCCTCCTCGGGAATGTCTGTTTTTGCAGTTTCTTCTGGGTATATGTGTTTCTTGGATCTTATGACCTTTAGTCCTCCAGGGTTATCTTCAATGACAAGGTCATGGTTGGCTCTACTTGGTAATGGTGACTTCAGAGAGGGGAAGGGAAATGAAAGTAACAAAGAAAAAAGCTAAAAGAGGGACAATGGGAGAAGAAAGAGGAGGAAAAAACAAACATACAAACAACCAAAAAAAAAAAAAAACAGCAAAAATAAAGTCTGGTAAAGTCTGGGGGGAAAAGGAGAAGACAGTTTTACCCGTGTTGAGTCCCCGACCTTATGCATATATGTTGATGGATCCAGACCCTGCTGGTGTTCGGGCGGGCTCCGCGCCCCTGGTGGTGTGGTGGGCATGTGGGTGTGTCCGCAGACTGCCTGGGAACCTGTCTCACCTCAGCCGGCCGTATTCTCCTGTTTAGAAGGCTGCTCCCGCCCTCCCAGGTGTCTCGCGGGAACCGGGCAGGTCCTTGCAGATGGGAGTCCGGTTGCACTGCCTCTAGGGCGGGCTCTGTGCCCCTGGTGGTGTCCATCTCTTTTATTTTGTTCTTTATATTTGTGGTGCCTCAGAGAAACCATGTCATGTTTAACCTTCTGTATCTCATTTATTTCACTTGTATGATGGTCTTGAGATCCATCTATTTTCCCATTTATGAGTCAAATTTATTCTTTTATGGGCTAAGTAGTACTCCATGGTGTATATACACCACATTACCTGTTCACCTGCTGATGAACACATAGGCCCCTTCCATGATTGATCAGTTGTGATTTGTGCTATTATAAACACGGGTATTTAGGGATTGGGGGTTTAACTCGGTGGTAGAGCACACGCCTAGCAAGTGCAAGGCCCTGAGTTTGATCCCCAGCACCAAAACAAAATAGATATATAATATCTTATACTCATCACTGCTTCAAAATGACAGTGATTAGGCAGGCATGATGCCACATGCCTATAATCCCAGCACTTTGGGAGGCTGAGGCAGGAGTATTCCAAATTAGAGCCCAGCCTGAGCAATCTACCAACTTACCAACCCTGTCTCAAAATAGAAAATAAAAAGGCCTGGGGAGCATAGCTCAGTGTGAAGGTTTTGTGTTCAATCCCCAGTACCATCAAAAAAGAAAAAAAAGTTGCAGTGATTGTAAGAGCAGCCGCTAGCTCTCTTTATCCGAGTTAATAATGAAGCATTACTAACCCCATTTACACAAGAAATAATATCAAGAATAACAAATGGGATCAGCTCAGATTTAAAAGCTCTGCACAGCAAAGGAAGCAACCAAGAGCAGGAGGAGACAACTTGCAGAATGGGAAAAAGTTTCCCAGCTACTCCTCAGACAGAGGAGTATATCTAGAATGTATGGAGAACTTGGAAAAATTAGACCCCCCCCAAAATAAAAGGCCACTTTAAAATGGGCAAGTGAAATGAACAGACATTTCTCAGAAAAAGTACAAATGACTAATAAGTTTTTGAAAAAATATTCAACATCACAAGCATTAGAGAAATGCAAATTAGAACAACACTGAAATTCTATCTTACGCCGGAAGGAATGGCCATCATCAAGAAATCAATAACAACTGCTGGTCAAAATGTGGTGGAAAAAGAACCCTTCTAAATTGGTGGTGGGAATGTACACCAGTACAGCCACTATGGAAGTCAGTATAGAAAGTCCACAACAAATGAAAAATAGAAATTCCATTCTACTAAGCTATTCTCCTTTGAGGTATCTTCCCAAAAGAGTTAAAGACATCCTATTACAATTACATCCTATTACATCCTATTAGGATATGCATCCTAAACATGCATATCCATGTTTATAACAGCACAATTCATAACAGCTAAATCTTGGAAATGGCCTATATGTCTGTTAACAGATGAATGGATAAAGAAAATGTGGTATTTATACACAACAGAGTACTACTCAGCCGTATTGTCAAGTGAAATAGACCCATGGGCTTAAATATCACATGCTTTCTCTTATATAAGAAACTTCAATATAAATAGCAAAATAAAAGATAGTGGAAAGTACAGAAATAGATCTTTTGCAAATGGGAAGGGACCCAAGATGAGAGGAGAAAGGGCAGGGAAAGGGGATAAAGAAAGAATTAAGATGTGTTATATACATATACCACCTCCCCACGAGGAATGCATTCATTAGGTGCTACAAAATGTGCTAAAATTGAGAAAAAAATTATTGCTATATCACAAATTTGGTTTTTATGATTTTGACAAGGGGATTTCCATATTATTTTTCTTTGGACTCTTCCATGTCTTATTTTATTTATTTAAATTTTTAACCCAAGAAGCGTGGATTTTAACAACATACTATCAGAGGGACACATGGCATAAAAACAGTTGAGAATCCTTGAGACAAAACTGTAAAGGAAAATCATGATAGATTGACTACAAACATAAACCTGCATGTCAAAAACAAACAGAACCCTTTGAACACAATTAAAAGCTCACTAAAAACTAGGAAACATATTCATAGTATATATTACAAAGACTTACGAATCTAGAAGTGTGCAAAGCATGTACCAGTTTTTAAAAAGATAATTGCCCAACTAAAAATGGAAGAAAAACATGGACAGAAAATTTATAAAATATAAAATAAAATTGTTTTTTCTGTGTGGAAAAACAAAATTCATCCTTACCAGTTAAATGCAAATTAAAGCAACAAGGATATGACTTTTTTCACCCATTAAACTAGCAAATGTTTGGAAATGTCTTAACACTCATTATTGTAATGGAGATAGCAAAGTAATACACAGTATTGTATAAATTTGGTAGTAACACAAATTATTGTGAGCTTTCTGAGAGCAATTTGGCAATTCACATCAAAAGCCATTAAAATGTAGAAACCTATTACTCTAGCCATTTTGCTTCTAGGACTATTGTAAGAAAATAATCAGATACATGATCAAAAATTATAGGAAAAGAAGTTCAAAACATATTTAGTTATAAGGACCAAAAATGTAAATAACTATTATAACAGAGAATCAATTTTATGTTATCCTTAAAGTGCAATGTACCTATTAAAAATCAAGTTAAGAAAATGTTCAAGGTAAATTAAATAGAAAATGTAGTTTTACAAAAGTATAACTAGACTGTGACCCCGATCTGTGTGAATACACAGAAAGTCTGAACTAACTAAAATATTAATGGCGATTGCCTTTGGCTGGGGGATCACAGCAAATTTTGTTTGATAGTCTCTAAATTTTGTGTAACTGATGACTTAACTTTATAATCAGAAAAATGTGAAAGCTATTTATAAGTATAGGTCACTTTTCCCCAAAAGAGCTAGTTAAATAAAATTTTATGAAGAGTCCTAGGCATAGCCCTAAGACGGGTTCTGCATTCCTTTGACTGCCACTGAGAACCAACAAGCCATTCTTCTGCCTTCCAAGATCAACATGCTTCTCAACTTTCAACTGGGAGAGAACTGCCCCTGCCCAGAGGAGATCCGGGAGGAGCTGTATGACTTCCATGAGGACCTTCTCATTCACTGCGGTGAGCTGCTAAGAGACGAGCTTGAGCCACTTGGGAAGCCAGTGGAGGGGCTGGGACACGACCTTGCATCTGACCTTACAATACTCATGGTGCAAGAAGTGGCTCCACCCCAACCATAGGAGTCAGAGAAGATAAGAGAAATGAGCCTGGCAGAATATATGGCTGAAATGCCTTCTGCATAGAAGAGGCTTTGCGGAGCTAGAGAGAGGGAGCAGGTCCGTGGAGAAAGAAGGGAAAGAGCCAATATTTCTGCACACCCCCCAGTCTGCTTAAAGTGATGGCGGTGGGGCTGTTTGGCTCCCAGGTGACAGCCATCGCAAAGTATGTGAAGAGGGAGGAGGATTCTAAGCCAGCAGGCCATACTTTGATATATATCTACTGATATATATCTGGGTGGATTAATACATGGGAAATAGGTGAGCTTTTCGTTTAAAATAACACAAAGGTAAACTCTTTCCAGATGCCCTAGAACCCTTTTTGAGTGCAGGTTAGAAAAAGCAAAGTTTGCGGGAGGGCATCTTTTGAAAAGAACACTTCCCCAAAGAAATAATGTAGGTAAATATTCATGGCAGGGCTGCCTGTAGTCTTTTTAGAGATTTCCAGAAAGACGGAAAGCAGAATTTTTCTTTTTTTTTTTCCTTATACTTGGGAGTTTTGTGTACTACTTGGGTTTTCACTCTGTCTGTGGCTTGCTAGGGGTTCCCTTGGAGGAAGAGGAGGAGGAGGAGGAGGACACCTCCTGGACAGGAAAGCTGTGTGCTTTGGTGTACAAAATCAAAGGCCCGCCCAAGCCAGAGAAGGAGCAACCAACAGAGGAAGAGGAGAAGTGTCCTGGTAAGTGACCTGCCTGCCTTTCAATCACAGTATTCCCAACTCTGTGCTCTTTTAAAACAACTAAGGTAATTGACTCTAATAAACCCTGTAAGAGCTACATGGACCACCTAACTTCCAAAGACTCATCTGGATATTATGTTATCATTGTTGGTAATTGTGGTTACATTTTAGGGGATCCACCTTTCGGCTGAAGGAACTAAGGAATCAGTTGCTTTGTGTTGACTCTCGTCTGCAAACAGGTTTCTGGGTTTTGTTTTTGGTTTGTTTTGTTTTTGACACAGCCTCACTGTGTTTTCTAGGCTGGCTGACATGTGCTAGGTGCCCAACCTGTTATTTCTTTTGTTTCCACAGTCTTCCCCTATTAACCATTGTCATTTTCTGTCACTACTGTTGGTGGTTCATTAATGTGGAAAGTTGCCCTGATAAGGAAATAAAATAATACTAAAAGACGGTTTGTAAAGGAAACAGGAAGTAGTTTTGTTTGTTGACTATGATATTGATATTAATGATATTGGAGCATCCTAGACGACTTTCACCTATTATTTTTCAACAATGCCGAATTTTGTCTAAATTCATTTTTCTAATCTTTACAGATAACTCCTACCATTTTGACCCATGTTGAAACAAAATTGTACTTAGACTTACAGGGCAGTTGACTGTCTCTGAAGTATTAACATTTCAAAAGGAAGATTGTCTGAATATTCTATATAATTGACCTGCTCCTTGCTACAGATTCAGCAGATTTATCATTTGTATGAAGAAGAGGGAATTTCCTAGGTTTAATATAGTTGCCTTTTATCTTGTTCCCTGTTCCTATCCATCTTGGAATACACTTTCAAATCAGAGACTAGAGCAATAAACTGTCAAGATATGATCGGTTTGTCTGAAAACACTATTTTGGGGTTCATACATCTTGTTGCCCTTTATATCGACCTTTCATCTTTGTCAGAATGTCTCTGAAGGGAACAAACCTTCGCCATTTATCAGCAGAGCACTGAAGCCTCTGGAGGAGCACGTAGGAAACTTGGCAGTGGCGACCCTTTGTCAGCCTATCAGTCACCTTAGAAATGGTGGGTCTTTGCTGAGAACATGCCAACAGGATCCTAAAGCCACAAAACAGTCAGTTGAGACTCCCTTTGTGATTACTGCCAGCGGAACTGAAAATAGATTGGACTGACCCCTATAACTCCCATCTTACATGCTGTGAGTCTGTTTTTAAAGTGTTGCTTCTTTCTGACTTTCTGAAAAAGAATGTGTCATGCCTGAGGTGCCACTAAGTGGCCATTCCGTGGTAGGCAAATGGAGTCTCTGAAACACAATCATTCACCACCTTCGCCCATTAACTCTCAGACTCTCCACAGCTGTTTGGCACCAAGGATTGCAGTCTTCAGACCTGCGCCCCACCCCAGGCAGAGAGAATGTGTTCTGTCCGTTTTGGTAGTACACGAACACCTGAGAGGTCAATCCAGATGGGACAGAATATCTTCACCCCATGCCCCCTCCCTGCCACAAGCAGAATTGTGGGAGACTCTGATGAATGTAACCGTTATGTACTGCAAACATGTACTTATGAAAATTTAAAAAAGAGAAGGGGATGCACAAGCCTATGTCATGAGTGATCTGTCCTGGGATCCCAGAAATGGAGGGAACAGTCAGGGTCTTTAAGCGTATCTGGCTGTCAGTATATGGGTTTCCTGCTGAATGTTACAGAGACATGAATCTACTCATTTAGGGCTGACATTTTAAGATAAATTACTAAGAATGGCTTAACCCTCGTCCCCATCAAAATGTTTTTAATATGATCAAATAGAGACAGTGTTTTCAAGTATACAGCCAGTTGCAATAAAGGGTCAAAATCTCCTATAAATTATTGGTAAACTTATCTATATTACTGCTTATCTGATTTCTCTTATCATTGCATTTGATAAAATAATGAAAGTATAGATAATGATATAACATTCTTTTTAAATTAATTTTATTGGTACACTTTTGACATACATAATGATCACATTCATCACAGCAAATTTGTACCTATACATAATATATCTTAATTCTTTTTTTCCCATTCCCTTCCTTTCAATCCTTTTTCCCCTCTCCATTTACAAAACTTCATTTCTGTTTTCCTTCCATTCTTTTTTTTAACCCCTATTCCCTTCCTTCCCTTCTCCCTCCCACCTCCCTTGTTTCCCTTCCCATTTGGACATTTTCTTCCTATTTCCCAATATTTGTCCTCCATTTTGGTCCTTATTTACCTTTTGGGTTTCTCTCTCAAGAGAAACAATGTGGTATTTAAACATGTGTATCCAGTTTGTTTCACTTAAAAGTATGTTCTATGATGATTACAATCTACAGTGAATTAACAATTTACCAAATATCTCCATGTGTATCAACTAACTAACAGATGATAAGTTTCTTTATTCTTTCATTGTGTAGTTGAGGGAAATAGGGCTGAGAAGAATCAAGGGGTGCTTGTCCATTGACTTATTCTTTCCATCCTTCTCTGGTTTTGGAAAAATTCTCTAGTAACCGATAGTCACCAAGTCAATAAATAAAAGCAAGTATAGCTGTGGCTTGAACTGGGGTTTTCTGACTTTCCCTTGTGTCGTGGTCTTCCTGTGCCATGAAGCTTGCCAAAGACCTTAAGAACATATATATCATGGGCCCCCAACACAAATACTCACAGAATGGTTTTTAAACATTTCTATCTTTTGTCTTGTTTGTCTGTGAGATAAATCACTACAGTGACTCATTGCTTATGAAGACACTTGCAACACAGCAGAACTCAAAGCTGCACCATTTAAAAGTCATCCAACCCCAAGATTGTGACTCAGTTTTCAGTGAAGGTGGTAGTGAGCCCGACCTGTAATTCCTCCTCTGTGAGTAGTTGGTGTGCAGTCTGCAAGAGGGAAAACTCGACTTTCCTAAGAACTAGGAAGCAACAGTGCTCTGAGACTCATCAGAATTCTGCTAGGTGGCTCGTTGTTGAAGAGATGTGCCATGTTGTCAGTGAAAGCTTTTATAATATTATCAAAGGGTCATATGATAATGAAGAAGTTAAAATCTTCTAGTAGCAGCCTACCATACTAAGTCCCTTTTTTTTTTTTGTATCTCAGTCCAGCAAATTCCCTAGGAAATACTTTGCCTGTTGAACCTAGGCCCCCGCTTCTTGCGTGCATGCTGCAGCTTAAACAGGGTTTCCTCACATATAAATATGTAACAATTGGATTATTCTTCCAGAAGAGACCAACCAGCTATTTCTTATATATTCTGAAACTAACAAAATGAAAATCACCTATCAAATTTTACACATAAATCTTGGTAAACTGAATCCTCTCCCCATGAGAGGTGCTCTCTGTAAAGAAATGTCCCAAAGGAATTACTCTCTCAAGTCATGTGAAGAGAGGGGAGGGACCCTCCTCACTGGTATCTGGTCACTGTGCCAAGAGGCCTTGTGATGACCCAGCTTTGGGTAGCATCGGTTAAGAGTTAGGCTGTAGGCGAGATGGTTGAGTCTGAAAGAAGTGAACATCCCTCCTCTGTCTTCAGTCCATGCTGTTTGCCTCAGAACTACCTTTCACAGAACCAACATTCTTAACCCTGAGTGGCACCCGTTTTCCCTGTCTCTACTGCTGAAGGCCAGACTAGAGGTGACCTTGAGTCCATCAACCCTCCAAGGTGCTACTTGTCTAGCTGTCTACCTTCCCCTGAAGGGCCTAAGAGCCTTAAGCCAAAATCCACCCCCACACAGTTGATTATTAAGGAGACAACGTGTGTATTGTTTACCACTAAAATTAAGTCCAGGGTCGCTGGGACAACTATACAACTACAGGCAAAGTAGGATGACTCGGTGGTGAGTAGAGCTACTGTTCCTTCCTGTGGAATTCAGGAAATCCGCTTCTCCAAATTCTCTCCAAACAACCCCTTGCCAAGGCACACACACACAGACCTCTTTCATGAAGCTCAAATATATCATGTAATTTCTAATAGGGATATATGACACTTCTCCTCATGTGGGGTCTTAATGCACCTGTCGTTTCCTCTACTGAGTCTTAGAGCAGGGACTGTGTCTTGTTCTACATTCAGTTCATTGGCACAAATCTGTTTGATCTCCAACTGCATGTCAGTCACTTGAGACTCATACAGATGAAGAAATGGAGACCCCACAAGAACAGGAAAAGGAGGAATTGGATGTAGACAGACAATTCAATGTGGTGATAAGATTGAATTTGTGATAATAATAGCACACACCATATGCAGTAGGTGGCCGTAGGAGAAGTTGGGAAAGTATCCATAAAAACTGTGAATGGAAGCCCGGCATGGTGGCTCGTGTCTGTAATCCCAGCTACTTGGGGAGCTAAGGAGGGAGGATCTCAAGTTCAACTTCATCCTGAGTAGCATAGCAAGAATTTATCTCAAAAAAACAAACAAAAAAAAAGAGTGTAAATGGGTAGGTTAAAAAAAATAATAATAACAAAGGAAGTCAATCTTGTCGACGAAAACTGCTGGACAAAGACCAAGAGGCAGTCCTTCATATTGTAATCCAAAAGTGGCAGCAAATTGAGATTGGCTGAATTCTAGGAGGGGCAGAATGGGACTCAATGGAAAAGTAAGGTGGGTTCCAGATAGCATTTTGAAAAATCCCCAGATTCGAATGTCTTATGTTATTTTTCCTATTTGTTGTACCTATGTACGTTCTAATAGTTGGCCTTGCAAATTGCAGGGAAGGAGGCATTAATATTTACATAGTACCACTTTGTCCTGTGGCTTGGCTTAAGGACTTCTATAAATAGTACCTCATTTAACTCTCACAAGAACAATATGCAGTAGACAGTTGTATTCCTATTTTACAATTAAAGAAACTGAAATAAAGACAGATTAAGTAGCTTTCCAAAATCAAACCTGTAGTGGCATAAAAATCCAAACCCACATCAACCTCCATCCAATTCTCATGCATATCATTAACTTAATAGCATTCAGTCCCCCGTATGCAATGACTGTGAAAGGTTCTTCGGGATTAAATTACTAATGTGCACCACAATGCCGTAGTTATCAGCACAGGGCTTCGGAGTTGTGCTTCCTGGTTTGAAATTCTTGCTCTGCCACGTATCTTTGAGACTGCGTACATGACAACTTCTTCCTCAGTTTTCTGATGTATAAAACTGACTTAGCATAAATGCTCACCTCATCAGTTCACGTAGCTACTATATGTGAAATTCTTAAAGCGGGTCTGGCATAAACTGAGCACTTAAATTTAACTGTTTTTGGCTGTTAAGATGTTTGCTGATTGCCTACTGTGTTAGGTACTGTGTTCAGGAAATCTGCTTTAGCAATTAAATCTTTTAACAACTTAGTCCTTGAGAAGTTTTGTGAGCTGTGTCCTGCAGCAGGGAGACGCTGGAGGCGGGATATCAGCAGCACTGTGGGTGAAAGATTCCGAGGATTGGAATAAGGGTGTGTGGCGCCCAGTTATGTCATCCTAATTCCTACCACCTTTGAATATGCTGGATAACGTGGCAAGGGAAAACTTAGGTTGCAGATGGAATTAAGGTTGCTAATCAGCTGGCCTCATAGTGGGAAAATCTCCTGGATTTTTGGCAGGGACCCAGCGTAATCACATGGATCCTTAATAGTGAAAGAAGGTGACTGGAGAGAGGGAGAGGGATGCAAGAGAGAAGGATGTGCTGCACATTTACCGGAGGAAGGGGCTGTGAGCCAAGGAGTGTGCACAGCCTCTAGGGTAGGAAAGCAAAGAGAAGATTCTCCCTGAGAGCCCTCTGAAAGGGCGCCATACCTGGATTTTAGCCCAGGTCAGATTCTGAACTACAGAACTGTAGTGCAGTAAACTGGTATTGTTGTAGGCCAGTACATCTGTGATAATTTGTCACCACAGTGATAGAAAATTAACAGAAATGATGACAACAAGAAGTGGGACCAGGGTATCAGGCACATCGTAAAGGTGGGTAGCATATTTGAACAGCATGTGAGGAAGATGCAGGCATTAAAGACAGCTTTGGGGGATTCCTAAGAGATGAGCAATTAAAAAACTGTGGAGACCCGGGTAGGGGGCAAAGTCTTCTTTTTTATTTAGGTCTATACAGGTCATAAGATTCTTCATGCATAGTTTAATTTTGCCTTGATAGCTGCATGGTAGACAAAATAGGTAGCATTAGTTCCCACCTGCCATTGGAGAAACAGAATCCAAGGCATTAAGCAACTTGCCTGTCTCGTGGATGGATGTAAAAGCTTGAATCATAGCTCATTGTATTGGCTCCCAGCTAGGCATCTCGCAGGAGGTGTTCTGAAGTCTGTTTAACCACTGTAGGCCCGCTCTTTTGGCAGCCTGTGCTTTAGTGATGGAGAAAAGAGTTTGGTTCTCAGGCATGAGCACTTCTTCCATGTCAGGTATTCTGCTGGTTGTTCCCTATCACTCCTTCTGACTTTACCCTCAACAAGCAACCTTGAAGAGTAACCTCCAGGTTCTGTTTTACACATTGGTAACTAAGCCTAAGAGAAGCGAAATAATTTAGACAAGTTCTTGGCAGCAAGGTAGAAATCGGCTGAATTTGGGATCACACCGTATTCAGGGTCCGTGCTGTTTGCAGGATCTGGGTGAGGAAGCTGGAGTGGAGGGCAGTAGGGTGGAGGGCAGGGTAAGAAGCACAGATCAGGAGGGTGCCTGGCCCGCGGCTCCTCTTTGTCAGTTTGCTCTCCATAAAGGACAGACATAGAATCTCAACTGAAAGCCATTCGACCAGTTTCTAGCAGGGAAAGACAAAGGCTTCTGGTCCCTGGGCCTTCTGTGGTTTCACCTCTGCACGCGTGTCCTTCTCCTTGCACACCAGTGAGCATGCTCTGACTCTCTGTGTTCTTTCTCCCATCGTCATCTGTCATCCAGCTGCCTGGATGTCTTAAGACTGTGATTATGAGGCTAGCTGACTGATTTCGGAAACAACAGGCTAATTATCGCCTCATGATGGATGAGACCCCAGGGAACTGTGCAGCAAGGCTGGCCGATGCCTCATGAGCGCTGAAGTGCAGCTTCACGGTGGCCTCTGACGGTCAGGGAGTGTCCCTGGCTAGGGGAACAGTCCTGGGGTGCAGTCTCTGCCCGGACAGGGATAGGCTCCAGCCCAGGTGGGGGAGGGAAGTTATGAAACAGGTTCAGCAGAAACACCAACTGCCCCACAACTGTAGGCATGCAGATTATTTTGCTAAAACAGATTTCACTGGTGCCTATTACAGTGCCAGAAATATTAGGCAATCAACAAATACCCTAATAGCCAAAAATAGTCAAATTTCAGGGCTCATTATGTGCCAGGCACACTTCTAAGCACTTCACATATGTTAACTAATTTAATGTTTGCATCAACCCAGTAAGGTAAATATTTAAGTGATGCCCATTTTATAGATGAGAAAAATGAGACCAGAGAAGATGTCATGGACTCAGTCTCAAAGATATGTGGCAGAGCAAGAATTTAAAACCAGAAAGCCGAACTCTAAAACCCTGTGCTCATAACTACCTCACTATTGTTATTGAAATTGATGTGACCTGAAAACCAGGCCAGTATGACCAGGACAGGGGTCCCTGGCACTTTCTGGATGGTGAGGAGACTTTGTGTCCCCTGTGCTTTTTCCTGTTCCGCTTTCACTTGCCTGGCTGCCTCAGCAGAACACTTCTTTACAAGGACTTACTTTTTCATTAAATGGAAGTGTTTCTTTGCCTAAATAAAAAAATGAAGTGCGGATTATGGTAATAAGGACCACCACTGTGAGGAAATTCGGCCCCTGGGTGTCTTGGCCGCTTTTCCATCTCTGAGACACAATACCGGATACCCACAGCTTCAGGGAGGAGAGGTTCGCTGTGGCTCATGGTTTCAGTGCCATAGTCAGCCAGTTCCCAGGCAGAAAGCATGGCGGAGGGAAGAGCAAAGGAAAAGTAGTTATGTTGTGGTGGCCAAGAAGCAGAGAGAGAAGGGAGGAGCCAGGGATAAGAATGCACCCTTCCAGATGACACCCCCAGCGACCAGCTCCAACCAGGCCCCACCTCCTAGGAGCACATTCACCTACTGAATGGATCCTCTGAT
>PVJO010032823.1:0-12740 GCA_004026905.1 Hystrix cristata | reverse complement strand
TTGTTTCTCTGATATGAGAAACCATAAATGTAAATAAGGACAAAAAGGTATAATAGATACTACCCAAAAGAAAGATAATATTCAATAGGGAGGAGAATTAGAAAGGGAGGAGGGGGAAGAAAAGGAAGGGAAAAAGAAAAGAAGGAAAAAAATGGAAAAATGTAAATAAAGCTGTTGTAAATAAGGAAGGGGGAAATAGAAGGGAGGAGTAGGGAAGAGGGGAGACAAACCAAGATATACCATGTACAGGTACAAATTAACTATGATGAATGTGATCGTTATGTATACAATGTACCAATACATGTTCTAGGTAAATAAAATTAAAAAGAAATTTTCTTTTCTTTAGAAAGAAAGAAAGAGAAGCCAGTCTTAACACTACCTAACCAAATAGTGGGAGAATAAAAGCTTAGGTGGAAGATATCATAAGGCCATCCATACCTAACTCAGAAGAAAGGTAAATATTCCCTTATTTTTAATGAGGGTAGTAGTCTTAAAACTTGGGGCAAGACTCATTGAAATTAGGCTTCTACCTTCCATAGAAATTTCCATAGGGGTGCTATCTCTCTTGATAATTTTTTTTTTTGAGACAGGATCTCACTATGTAGTTTACACTGGCCTTGAACTCACTATGTGGCCCAGGCTGGCCTCAAACTTGTGGCAATCCTCCTGCCTCAACCTCCCAAGTACTGGGATTATAGGTGTGTGCCACCACACCCCACATTTCAATTGATGGCTCAAGAGGGACAGTATATGGTTCTGGAAAGAGGCCAGATGGCTTACATCTCAAAAAGAAAGAGAAAGAATACATAACTGTGATTTTTCTGAATGGAAATGCTCTAAGAACAGGGAGGTTCAAGTCCTGGAATCAGGAAGAAAGCTATATTAAAATTAAATAAAGCTTTGGGAACATTAAGGCTATGTTGGTCAATATTTATTTCACCATTTTCATATCAGTATTTTCCTAAAAGTTTTAGTTAACAAAGTCTTTCCATATATCATTTTAATCTCCATAAGCACCAACATTCATTTTACAGATAAATTAACAGATAAAATTCAAATCATTGACCTTAAAGTAATAGGTAAGACTTAATCCCATTTCTCAAAAGTAACAGCCAAGGCCAAGTGTGGTGATCCATGCCTGTAACATCCCAGTACTTGGGAGGCTGAGTCAGGAGAATCACTGTGAGTTTGAGGACAGCCTGGGCTACATAGTGAGTCCAAGCCCAGGCTAAAGTGCATAGCGAGACCTTGTCTCAAAAAACAAAACAAACAGCCAAGACTTAAACCCAGTTCCCTGACTTTCAGTCCAGTACATTTAAAATGCCATTATATGCTGCTGACACACCCCAGTTCTGCAATGCTGAATTCAAGAGCTGACTGGAATTCCCCAAATCTCACCCCAGTTATAAAGTAAAGCATTTGCGTTTAACAGAAAATCATGATTGTGGTATAAAGAAGATGAGTTGTGCCAGGTTTGATACAGGACACCCATGGGGATTTATTTCAGTGATAATAGAAATTAAAATTGAAGCAATAGCACAAATTTACAGGCAAAAGCTTTACTGAGAAGAAAGAAAATAGGGAAGGGGCTTTGGCTTGAGCAGCTGAAGAGGTCGCAGGTCTTACAGAGATCAGACAAGCTCAGTAACAAAAGAACAAGTCCAGCTTTTATGGCTTTGCTGGGGTGGGCTAAGGTCCGAGAACTTTCCATTTGTTCATGAGTATGGCCTCATGTTCTAGGGAATCTCTTCCTAGGTAAATATGGATCAGTAGCCATTCTCACCCTTGGAGATATCCTGGTGCCCCCCCCCTGCTAGTACAGGGCACCTGGTCCCTGCAATAAGAGTAGGGGACAAGGGGAGGGCACATCCTATACACTGTCAGCAAGGGAGGATGGGGAAAAAGAGATGCCTCCACCTTAGTGAGTAACAGGTCATAGACCAAGGTCCAAGAATTGTGATTTGTGTTCCATGAGGGTTATCTGGTCTATTTCAAGTTGATGTGTTACCTGTCAAGAAAATGAAACTGTCCAAGAAACAAGAGTGAAGTCTCTGTGTTTTAAGTACATATGTAATTTCTGTTTTCCAATTATCCCATGATTGTTGCCCTGAGTCCTTGAGGGAGCTTTGAGGTTGTAGCAGACTGAAAAGTAGCCCCTCAAAAGATACCCAAGTCCTAATCGCTGAAATATGTCAATATTACCTTATACGGCTGGAAAAATTTAAAAAAAATCGCAGATATGGTCAAGTTAAGGGTCTTGAGATAGGAAGATGAGTCTGGTTATCCAGCCGGGGCCTCAGCATGATCACATCTATCCTTTATAAAAGAGAGGCTGGGGGAGATTTTATGCACTGAGAAGAGAAGGTGATGTAAAGATAGGCAGAAAAACATTTGAAGATCTCAGCCATAAGCACTGGAAGGATGCAGTCACAAGCCAAGAAATGCCAGGATCCACCACAAGCCAGAAGAAACAGGAAATTGTTTTCCCCTCAGACTCCAGAGTGAGTGCAGTCCTGCCAACACCTTGATCTTGACCTAGGAACACTGATTTCTGACTTCCAGCCTTCAGAACTGCAAGGGAATTCATTTCTGTTGTTTTAAGCCACCAACTTTGTGGTAACTTGTTATAGTAGCCACAGGAAACAAACGCAGACATTGGTACCAAGAAGGAGGGTGTTGCTGTAACAAACACCTAAAATCTGGGTGTGGCTTTGGAACTTGGTGATGGACAGAGGCTGGAAGAATTTTGAGGCACATAACTCTGTAGGTATGGCTTTAAACAGACTATTGGTAGAAATGCGGACACTATAGGCACTGCTGGTAAGAGTTCAAAAAAAAATAAGCACAATAGAGAAAGCCTATATCATCTCAGAGAATGTGCATTTTGTCATATGGAATATTGATATAAGTATAAATAGTAAAGGTGCTGCTCAGAGGGCTCAGAAGAAAAGTAGAAACATACTAATAGGAACTGGAAGAAATGTGATCCTTGTTATATAGTGAGAGAGCCTTACTGAATTCTGACCTATTATTGTGTGGAAAACAGCAATTAGAAAAAGTAAACTTTAGCGGAGGAGATTTCTAAGCAAAATGTTCAAGACATAACCTAGTTTCTTCTTGCCGCTTACACTAAATTACTTGAGGAAAGAGAAAAAAGAAGAATCATTAAGCATAAAAGAACTAGGATTTGATGATTTGAGAAATTCTCAACTTCTCAGATCACAAAGGATGCCGAATTAAGAGATCACTACTAGGAAAATGTGCTCTGGAGAGAAGGTTAAGTGTATGGCTAGAAAACCTGTTATCAGTGCTAAATAGAGTAAGTGTGATGAAAAGGGAACACAGCTGGGAGATTGTTGGAGCGACTTGTCTGTGAATGATGGTCCTTTGCCTAGAAAGTATATGTCATGGTCCACTATTACATATGAGGAAAAGTGGTTGGATTTGGGGTGTATGTTAAAGACAGAACTGAAAATATATACTGACCAGTCATACATAGTTTGTAAGAGAAAGGAATTCAGGACAATGCCAAGGTGTGTGGTCTGGATAACTGGAGGGATAGAAATGACACTTCCTGAGATAGGTTTTCAGGGGAAAACCAGGAGCTTGGTATTCACATGAAATATAAATGTTTTTGTTATTTTTTTATATTGGACATTTTAAAAAGTACTTAAATAAAGAAATCCGGAGATTTATATCTAGGTCCATACCGCATGACCTCATGAATTTAAGGTCACTGACATAGACTATCTAGAGCTCTTAGACCAAAGGAAGGGGCTGTGTAGACAAATGAAAGAGATGCAAAAATTATGTCATGGGAACCTCTAAAGTTAAAAAGTCTTGCAGAAAAGCATTATGGTTTGGGTCAAAAATGTCCCCCAAATGTTCATGTTCAAGGGTGGAGATTTTGGAAGATGATTGACTCATGGGGCACTACTTCATCTATGGATTAATCCATTGATGAGTTCACGGTTGAACGTGCTGTTAGGTGGTGGGGTCTGGTTGGAGGAGGTGGATCTTTGGGGGCCTGAACCAAAGGGTCCCCACCCTTTCCTCTTGCTCTCTCTCTCTGCCTCTTCCCCCTTTCCTTCTCTTCTTCTTCTCCTCTTTCTCCTTCTTCTGCCCCTTCTCCTTCCTCTTCCTCTTCTTCTTCCTCTCTCTTTCTCTCCCTCTCTCTCTCTCTCACTCTCTCTCATCTTTCCTTCCTGGCTGCCACAGGTTGAGCATCTTTCTTCCACCATGTCCTTCTACTCTACCATGATGTTTCTGCCTTGCAGCCAGCCACCCATGGGCTGAAACTTCTAAAACCATGAATCAAAATAAACCTTCTCTCAGGGTTGGGGATTTAGCTCAAGTGGTAGAATGCCTGCCTAGCAAGCGCAAGGCCCTGAGTTCAATCCCCAGCACCTAAAAAATAAATAAATAAAATAAAATAAAATAAACCTCTCCTTTATGTTGCATATGTCAAGTATTCTGTCTCAGCAATGGAAAAGATACTAAAACAAAGAGGGACCAACAAAGGAGACTGAAGAATGTGATAGGAGAAAAGCCAGGAGAGCACAGACTTCTGTTAAACACTTTGTAAAGAAAGTGCTTCAAAGAAGTGATCAAAAATATCAAATACTAATGAGAATATGAAGAGGACTGAGAAATGCCCAGTAGATTCAGCAACTTGGAAGTCACTGCAGATATAGACTACAGAAGTTTTGTTATAATATTACAGACAAAGTTTGACATGAATACTTCAGAGGGGAACAGGAGAATTTGAAGATAATGTATACAGGAAATGAAAATTACTGGAAAATCAATTAGTTTTGCTTCTTAAAAGAATCTACAAATTATCCAGAATAAGCTCTTTACTAATCCAAAAGAAAAGTTTTGCTGAGCAGCACCAGACTAGTAGAGATACGCAGGAAATGAGTAACCAACACGGATCATTCAATTAGAGAGTTTGTAATTAAAGGAAGGAGTAGTAAGTGCACAGTAATTTATAAGATCTTCAGGGAAAGCAAATGTTATTGTTTTAATGTATTTCGTCTGTGAAGTAAAATCAAGAAAGAAATGAGGCACTGGGGTTCTTAAAGGATTGGAAGCAAGGTACACAAAGCACAAGTAAGGGAATCCCTACATGTCTGTGGTAAACCATGTACTGTGTACTTCCTACTGCCTATATGTCCAACATAACAATGCTATGTATTATGTCATAGTATCTTTATTTTATCAGGGATGAAACTGAGACTCTTGAGGCTGATTAACTCTATCAAGGTTTCTCATTTGGTAAGTGGCAGACATGGAGTTAGAACATCTACCTTCCTTTACAGCCCTCTCTCTTTCCATCATGCCAGGCTGCAGGGCTGCCAGCGAACGGCTTTAGGAGGTGAGGAGGAGTAGAACCTTTCAAATTTATTGACCCTAACCTAGTAATAAATGACTCCATATTTTATTCTAATAATGTTGGCAAGTGAATAAACGCCCTATCCAAGGTAGCATTTAATGATGTTTTACAGGTAGGAGGCACAAAACTAAAAGATAAAATGTACTTTCTCTTCACGGATATAAAATAAGAAGAGTTTCACTTCTCTACTCTCTATTACTGCATAATGCTTACAAGACACTAACAACATTTGGTGTTAGCAGATGTCTCGGAAGTTTAGCAGGGACCTTAATCACCCCATCAGCATTTGGCTTAATCAGGAGTTGGAGAAAGTGATCAGGGGGTGTGTGACTACTACTTGTGTCATGGTCAATACCCTCATTCTCCTTTTCTGTCTCTTACCACCACAAGCAAGGCTTCTATGACTTTCCCTCCCCTGTAATACAATAACAACAGCAGCTATGTGCACAGTGCACATGGACTGTGACAATAGACCAAGATAACAAGGTTTTCCTTTCCCTTGCTAGTGTAGTAATAAGCAGAACAACCACTAAGGCACTGATAAAGATGTATAGTAAGTCCCTGACTTACAAACAAGTGCGGTTCCAGGAGAGTGTTCATAAGTCACATTGGTTCGTAAGTCCAACAAAGCGAGTCTTACACACCTTTGACACAAATATACAATGTAATGGATATTACGGTTGACTTCGCTGGCACAGCAGATTTCACATGTTCCATAATCTTGTCCTTGTTCTTTAGAATTGTGCCAATGGTTGAACAATTCACATTATAAAAACCAGCGATGTCTACCATCTTTTCACCTCGGCCTAATCTCTCAATTACTGTATTTTCACTTTCGCTTCCATGGTTATTGCTTTGTGCTTTCTAACAGGCCCCTCCACAGCACCCTGCTTTTCCTCTTGCTTCCAGACATCTTGGGCTCTAATTGAGCACTGTACTACTGTACACTACCACGCTGCACACTAAGCACACAGCAGCACAACTGTGACAGTGTCTAGCAGGCATGTGAGTTACTTCTGTGACTTGTTCACATCTATGAATGTAATGTGAGGTCTGTTCACTCTGTTCACATAAATTGGGGACTTATGGTATTGTGTTTTCTGGATGAACACTGTATGCATATATACTTTTGGGTCTGCTATATAGTACACAATCCTGATAGGGATCAAATTCATAACTTACTTTCTACAAAAGCTAAAATCATAGAATGTCAACATTGGAAAGATTTTTTTTTCAGGTCATCTAATCAATTCCCATTCCAAATGGATGAATCCTTTCTAAACCTGATCCAGTAGCCATCCATGGTCTTCTTGTATACTCCGAAGTATTGACCAACTCTAGAGAAAGCTCACTGAGCATGGTGGTACATGCTTGTAATCCCAGCACTTGGGAGGCTGAGGCAGGAGGATTGCCACAAATTCGAGGCCAGCCTGGGCTACATAGTGAGTTCAAGGCCAGCCTGAACTACGTAGGGAGACTCTGTTTCAAAAAAAACAAAAAGAGAGGTTGTGGGCTTAGCTCAAGTGGTACAGCAATTGTCTAGCAAGCACAAGGCCCTGAGTTCAATCCCCAGCACCCAAAAGAGAGAGAGAGAGAGAGAGAGAAAGAGATCACTTTTTTCTGATAGCTAAAAGTTGCAAAAGGATGCACTTCCAGCTTTGAGCTAGACTATGTCTGTCTGTGATTATGATGCAAGAACATTAGAAGCCATTTTGCAGCATCCACAGTGTGTCTTCTCCACCAAGAATACACCACACTTAATTTATTATTTAATGCATACACTTGTTATAATAAAGACAATAATAATGGTATTAATATTAGAGTTCCTACTGTCTAAGCCAATTTCTTCCATCAGCAACATTTTTGTCATTTGGCTTACTGGAAGCATTATTAATGAGTATTGCTTTTGCCATTTTTTACAATTTTATAACATGGTCATGTTATGATTACAAGAATTCAAAAAAGTAATCATTGTTTTAGTAATCATTTTGAAACACCTTTTTCCATGCTTTCCATAGGAAATTGTTCACTTGAACAAAGTTCATTTTTAAAGTTACAGTAAACGTATGATACATGATTTTCATCTTATAAAACTAAGCTAAGTAGTCAAGCCTACTTTAAGTTTATAATTTATTATCTGAGAATAGCATTAAGGTTGAAAATAGGATATATCCATCAAAACCTGGAGTACTGTCCACAAAGGGCCCATGTGCTAAAGGCTTGGTAAGACCCTGTGGTGCTATTGGAAGGTAGGGAACCTTTAAGAGGTGGGGCCTATCAACGCAGTCCTAATCAAAATACCAACAGCATACTTTAAAGAGCTAGGAAAAACAATCCTAAAATTTGTGTGGAATCAGAAGAGACCCTGAATAGCAAAAATAACTTTGGGCAAGAAGAGAAAAGCAGACGGGATAGCAATACCAGACTTCAAGCTATACTACAAAGCAATAGTGACAAAAACAGCATGGTACTGGAATAAAAACAGACACATGGATCAATGGAACAGAATAGAGGATACAGAAACATCCCTGGACTTATTCAACTATTTAATCTTTGACAAAGGGTCCAAATGCATACATTGGAGGAAAGACAGCCTATTAAATAAGTGGCGTTGGGAAAACTGGTTACCTATTTGTAGAATGAAACTAGACCCTTATCTTTCACCATGTACTAAATTAAAATCAAAATGGATCAAAGATCTAAACATTAAAACAGAAACATTAAACCTTCTGAAAGATAAAATAGGTAAAACACTTGAAGACACAAGGGTAGGAAAGGATTTTCTTAACAGAACCGCAATTACACAAGAAATAGCAGCAAAACTCAACAAACGGGATTATATTAGACTAAAAACTTCTGTAGAGCAAAAGACTCAATCAGCAGAGTGAAAAGAAAACCTACAGAATGGGGAAAAAAATGTTGCCAGCTATTCTTCAGACAGAAGACTAATATCTAGAATACACAAGAACTCAAAAAAATTAAACCTCCCAAAATTAAAGACCCTGTCAAGAAATGGGCTAGAGAAATGGACACTTCACAAATGGAAGAAATACAAATATATGAAAAAATGCTCAACATCTCTGACCATTAGGGAAAATGTAAATTAAAACAATGCTAAGATTCCATCTTACTCCAGAAAGAATGGCAATTATTAGGAAATCAAACAATAACAAATGCTTACATGGTTGTGGCAAAAAAAAAAAAGGAACCCTCCTGCATTGTTGGTGGGAATGCAAACTAGTACAACCATTATGGAAATCAATATGGAGATTTCTCAAAGAACTGAAATTAGAAATTCCATATGATCCAGCTATTTCTCCACTAGGTATCTTCCCCAAAGAGTTTAAATCATCATACTACAATGATACAAGCATACCAATGTTTATAGCAGCACAATTTGTAATAGCTGAATCCTGGAAGCATCCTGTACACACATCAACAGATGACTGGATAAACAAAATGTGGTATCCATATATAATGGAGTACTACTCTGCTATAAAGAATAATAAATCTGATGCATCTGTAGGAAAATGGATATACCTGGAAAACATAATACTGAGTGAAATAAATCATACACACAAGCTTAAAAATTGTATGGAATTACTCATTTGAGTGAGGCAAAAGACAAGCAAAGAAAATGATAAAGGATGGATAGAAATGGACAAGGGGACAGATCTCATCCAATAGGGAAATGGTCCAAGGAAACAGGATGAGGGGTAAGGAGTTGAAGGGGAAGTGAGAGGAATAAAGATGTGCCATATACAGGATCCTAATAACTCCAATCAATGTAAACATATGCTGTAATGTGAGCTAAGACAAATAATGTCAACAAGTATGTAAAAGGTGATAGGGGAATCAGAAGATGAGAGCAGAGGGAGAGAGAAGGGGAAGGGAATTATTAAAAAAAAAAGCTGTAATTTGTACATGTAACTACTCCCCAAGAAGATTGTAAACTGCTAGAATTGCAAATATGTACTAATTAAAAAAAAAAAAAGAAAAGTGGGGCCTAGTGAAAGGAAGTTAGGTCATTGTTGGGTAGCTTTGAAGAGGATATCTCTTGGGACCTCAGCCAATTTCCTGTTTTCACCATGAAACATACAGGCCTCCTCTACCATATGTTCCCATCCTAGACACTGTGCTGCCACAGAGCCAAAGCAACAGACCACCCAACCATGGACTGAAATCAAGGGCCAAAATAAAACTTTCTTCCTTTTAAATTGATTATCTCAAGTATTTTGTCACAGTGAGAGAAAACTGACTAACACACTTGGAAAACATTTCTACAGAAATTATCAATTTAGCTCATATAACTTAAAAATTTTCATAAATGTAAGATGGTTTACATAATGATACATATTATACTTATTTTAAGAGTTGAAAAAAATCAAGTGACAACCCTTACTACTTTTAAACTCTCATAGCCATTTACCAAAAGTAGAAAGAAGGGTTTATGATGACCATTTTTTTTTTTTTGTACTGGGGATCAAACTCAGGGCCTATGCTTGCAAAGCAAGCACTCTAACCACTGAGCTAAATCCTCGGCCCTTTTTTGGTTTTTTTGAGACAGGGTCTCACTATGCTGACCTTGAACTCACTATGTAACCCAAGCTGGCCTGGAATTCACAGTGATCCTTCTGCCTCAGCCTCCCAAGTGCTGGGCTTACAGGCATGTGCCACTACACCCAGCCAGTCTTCTATTTTGTAACTAGAACATGGTCACTAGAGGAACTCCCTATATTTCAACTCATCAAAGGCTGATTCATCTAAAGGAAAACAGACAGTACAGATGTGGACAATGAAAATGATCTCAAGAAACAAGTATCAGACACAGTCAGCATGTTAAATCAAAGAGCTTATCAGGATTAAGGACTGATTCATTCATTTAGTATCTCAATAACTGGATGATTATCTGTCCTCTAAGTAAATCTGCTTCTAATATTATTTTGCTCTGATTCTTTGTAGATAAAATATGTTTAACAAAAAAAAAAAACTGAGGAAGGTTTACTTCTTTCAGATACAAGAATGGAAAAATCCTAAAGGGAAGAAAGCTAGAAGTTACAGGAAATAAAGTTTGACAACACAACTTTATATGGCAGTACTCTATGGGAAAAAGTATATAAAGCAGCAGGATTCAATAAGTAGTTCTTTTAAATTATTTTTTAAAGTAAAGCTGTGCTCTGGATTTTTAAATCAAAGTGGATATTCTGTGACAATTGGAAAATGAGAAAAAATAAATTAACACTACTCAACATGTAGTTAATGTGTCCGAGTTTGTGCAATACCTATTCATAAGAGGGAGCAATATTGTAGTAGATGAAAGTTTCAAATTATGCTTTAATAAGTTTATATACAATGATAGAGGAATTGTAATACAGATTTTCTTTTGAATTTTCCAACTTGGGTTATTTTCCTCTGATACTTTCTGCTTTTGTGATTGTATGTTGATCTTCACTATATATAATTTTTCCTGAAACTAAATGCTCTGTTTGTAAATTGGGGGAGGAGGACATTCACATGAAGACTAATCCAAACCGTAATGAAGCCACCTGATCTCCCAACAGCATGACATTTTATTTTCAGAATGACTCCAATGATTTTGGGTTTTTGCCATGAACATTCAGGAATTGGCTAACCAATGCATTTCTGTTTATTTTTCTTGCTTTTCCTTCATATTTGATCTTTATTTCTGCCTTGAGTCATTTCGCAGCTAATTAATTTCTCTATCTTCCAAATAAGAAGGAAGACAAATTAATATAAAGCTATTCTAGTAGTGTCAAAGGAGGAAAGGACTAAACTGTTGCTCAAATGACAATGTCAGCTCTTCCCAGGTCCACTTGTTACCTTCAGCACTCTCTTTGGTGTGAAAAAACCTTTAAACTGAACATGGTGGTGCATACCTATAGTGCCAACACTTTGGGAGGCTGAGGCAAGAGGATCACAAGTTTGAGCCATGCCTGAGCAACTTAGTGACTTAGTGAGACCCTTTCTCAAAATAAAAAAATAATGAAAATAACTGTTGCTCAATGTGAAGGCCCTGGGATTGGTACACAGTACCAGACGATTAAGAAAATAAAACATTTCACCTGCACCTTTGCCTCTGCCCAACTCAGAGATGAAGCCAAGTATGCCAACCCTGGCAGTGTATGTGGTAACGAGCGCACCAACACCATGCCTATGTGGCTGCCAAATCTTTTGCTTCCCCAATCCAAGAATCTTAGATATAATATTCCCTCCAAATTGATTTCCTTTATTAAAAAATATATATGGCTATGCTTTTTCCCCTAATGATATACATTCTGCCTTCCCTGGGGTATCTAAAGTTAATTGCTCAGCATGGTAAGGGAGAAAACAGTCTTAGTGGCCTCCCAGCAAGGGAAAGGTAAAGTCAAAGTATTTGTGGAGATTTTTAAATCCTCCCGTATACAGAATTGATTAGAATTGAGTAAGGATTATGATAGAATAGTGTAGGGCTGTGAGACACAGTAGTGGGAGGATTTTGAGGTGAAGAACTCAGTCTTCTGTAAACTGTCCACAGAGGCTGTCTATCATGAGGTAGGAAGACTGTCAGTGCTTGGAATGAAAAATAAAGTCATGTACAACTTGTATCTTCCTGAGAGTCTCGTGGAATGGTAAAGTTATGTTGAAGTCAGTAAAATAATAAAGTCCTATTAATGTTTATGGTAAACTATAGAAATAGTTTCGAATTTCAATGGACACAAATTGCAAAGGAGGTAAAATTAAAAGAGCATAGATCTGCTAGGTAGTCAGAGAAGGCTTTAAAGAAGAGGGGATCTCCATAACCCAATCAAAAAATAAGCAAGAGTTTGCCCAGTGTACAAAAAATGAGAAAGGGTTAAAGGAAAGGGCATAATGATGTGAAAGAAAGATATAAAAGAATACCTTGGGGTTGAGGATTTACCTCAGTGGTAGACCACTTGCCTAGCAAGGCCCTGGGTTTAATTCCTAGAACTCCCCCTCAAAAAAAATACCCCTCCTCTGATGGACAATAGGTAGTTTCAATAAACAGAAAACTTTTGCTAATAGTTCTAAAATAGAAATTGTCACATTTCTACTTTATCACCTTTAATAATTCAGAATATATTGTTGGGAATGAACTTTTCACATAACTTAAGAACGATGTGAGGAGGGGGATAGAGGAAGGTTGGATGTTAGTTACCAAAAGACAGAGAGAAGGAATAAATTCTAGTTTTCTGCAGCACAGTAGGGCAGCTAGTTTACAACAACTAGTTATATATTTATAAAGAACTAGCTGACACCCATCAGAATTACAGCAGACTTCTCAACACAAACCCTTAAATCAAGGAGAGCTTGGAGTAAAATATCT
>PVJO010032822.1:0-12749 GCA_004026905.1 Hystrix cristata | reverse complement strand
TTCCTCTTGCTTCAGCCTTCTGAGTAGTGGGATTACAGGCATGTGCCACCATACTTGGTTCTCCCTTTTATTTTTCAAGATGGATCTCTCTAAATTACACAGACTGGTATCGAACTTGCAGTCCTTCTGCCTCAGCCTCTGGAGCAGCTGGGATTACAGGCGTGCACTGCTGCAGGTGGTGCAGAAACCAGTTTCTCAGTCCTATAAAAGCACTGTTTGCAGGTTGCCTTCACCTCCCGTGGATTATTCTGACAAGCCGGGTGCCTCCTCCACTTCCTTTCTCCACTACCTGGAATTAAGGAACCTTAGATGTTGGAAACTCATTTGCCAGGACCTTCCTAGAGAGCTAATTTTAATGTTTTATTTATTTTACTTTTTGGTTTTTTAGAGGCAGCATCCAGGCTGTCCTTGAACTCAGTATGTAGCCCAGGCTGGCCTCAAACTCATGGCAATCCACCTGCTGTGATTACAAGCATGATCACAGCACACCCAGCTGGGAGCCAGTTTTAATGTTTTAAAGAAGCCAAGGGGCTGGGGATTTAGCTCAGTGTAGAGTGCTTGCTTCAGCAAGCACAAGGCTCTGGATTCAATCCCCAGCACCCAAAGAGAAAAAAAAAGAAGGCAAAAAGGCCTCATCTCTTGCACACCTCCAACTGGTTGGTAGTGGCTGTTTCCAACTCCATGTTAAGGATTCCGGATCTATATTCCTCCATGAGAAGCATGCTGTGATCCATTAGTAATGTCTCCACTGGCACTGGAAAGGACAATAATAGTGATAAGCCACTTATTTGCCATTCTTAATACAGAGTGTAGTAGAAAAACATTTTTTTTGAGATGTCTTGCTGTGCTGCTAGTCTTGAACTCCTGGGCTCAGCCTCCTGAGTAACGGGGACTGCAGGCTGTGCTGCCATGCCTTGCTTAGTAGAATTTAACGGTAATACCTGGTGGCCTTTGACATAACTCTAAGGCTCGTACTGTCCTTCCTGAGACCTGGGTCAGAATGGCCCATGATCCTAATTATGGCTCCATTTAGCTAGACTCAGAATCTGGAATAAATTACCCGTTACACAGAGCCCAGGAGGCTGGGGATTCTTTCCCCTCGGCCTGTGACCTGGAGTGAGCCGGAGGAGTAAACTGTGCTCCGAGAGGCCACGACCCTCCAGCGCTTTCCTCCCTGTCCCTTCACAGAATGACGTCATTCTGAAACCTCAAGGTCAAGTGGACCTGAACTCCCGTTGCCAGATTGTTCGAGGGGAGAGTGCACAGACATTCCAGGTGAGCCTGCTCCTAGTTCTAGGCTTTGTTTTGTTTTTGGTGGTACTGAGAATTGATTCCAGGGCCTTTGCATTGAGCTACATCTCTAGCCCATTTTATTATTTTGAGATACGCTGTCAGTAAGTTGCTAAATTGTCCAGACTAGGCTCGAATTTAGGATCCTCCTGCCTCAGCCTCACACTGTACTGGGATTATAGGCATATGCTACCACGCCAGGCACAGCTAGTAGCTTAGACTGATTTTTAGACAGATAAGGTGCCAGGTTTGGGGATGACCATGTTTGAGACAAAGGTATGGCAAAGTGAACGTGATTGAAAGACTCCAAATCAATGTTAGGATGTGATCCTAGATGGGGAGTACAAGAAAGGAGCAGAATGTGAGAGATGGAGTGAAAGGGGGAAAGACAGGGAGGAAAAGATGAGGAAGAAAAAAGGAGGGAGGTAGCAGTAGGCTAGAAAGCAGGAAGGCCCAGTGGGTGCAGGAATTTGAGCCAGCCCAGAGCCTGTCTTGCTACGCTGACTCCAACTCCTTGCCCCGCATAGCTCATCTCTGAGAAGAAAACCTACTACCTGACGGCCGACTCGCCCAGCCTGCTGGAGGAGTGGATCCGGGCCCTGCAGAGCCTGCTGAAGGTGCAGGCCTCGGGGCCTCCTGCCCTGTCTCGGCGTGACACAAAGCCCACTGTGAAGGGCTGGCTGACCAAGGTAGAGGTGGGCTGCTGGGCTGGGGGGCGGCATGACAGGCCGAGGAGTGGTGGGCTGCCCGTTGATGCACGGCTCCTGTCTCCAGGAGCTTCCTCGTAGTGGTCAGCTGGTTGGCCCTCAGAAAAGGTGAGGGTGACGATTCCCTGGAAGGTCAGGGCTGTTAGAACAACTCTTCTCAAAACCAGAGGAAAAGAACATTTTCCCCACTTGGTGGTCATTAGGAGTTACCCCATGTACCCACCACATCCCGGATTAACAGTAGGAAGAGGAGGCTGGGCCGAGGGGAATATGGCTGGCCATTCAGAGAGTTAGAGTATCCCAAAAGACATTTTAGCTAGGGCTCTTCTGGCATTTGCTAACCCCAAGACGGGACAGTAACAAGCAAACATGTTAATGGGACCAGAATGCCCTCAGAACTGAAGGAGCATGTGCTCAGCACGCGGTGCCCACAGGCCTGCCCTCTCTGCCTCTGCACCCCTCAGTCAGCTTCCATCAGTCTCCTCTGCCTGTGTGCAGTGTCTGCTTCCTGAAAACTCCAGCCTGCCATGGCCCTTACCCGCCTTGTGGCATCCCAACAGCTCTGCCTCTGCCAACAAGCCTTAAAGACCTGGGTTTGACTGCCTCCCTCTGGTTTCTCTTGGCCAGTCTTGAATTTATTTCTGGGACTGATAAACTTTGTTCATTTCTGTCTTACAGGTAAAGCATGGCCACTCCAAGCTGGTCTGGTGTGCTCTTGTAGGGAAAACCTTCTACTACTACCGGAGCCACGAGGACAAGGTACTTTCTTGACCTTCCCACAGCACCTGCTCTTCTGCTTCTCTTAGAGCACATTACTGGGGCTCCATGTCCTGATGGCAGGGCCCTGTGTCACTCTCTACCCCCACCAAATCCCACAACTAGTATAAGAGTTCTGGCTGGATCTCTCAGAACACATGGCCTGTGTGGTCTGTTGGTGCGTCTCCAAGTGAGCCTCATTCCACTGCACCTCCCCATCCTGCCATCCGTCCACATCCATGACTCTCTACAGAGCGAAAGCTTCAGGGAGAAGAGACTCTCCCATCTCTGACTGCCCCATTCATGGAAGGCTCATGTCTGCAGCGACCCCTGGGCTGTCTGCCTGTGCGGGACGCGCGCATAGAGGAAGTAGACCGATCCTGCGACTCAGATGAGGACTACGAGGCTGGAGGAACCAGGCGGTTGCTTTCCTCCCACCTCACTCTGGTGATCCACCCGCCAGAGCACAGCCCCACCTACCTGCTCATTGGTACCAAGCATGAAAAGGTAAGGGAGGGGCTGGGGTTCCTTGCCAAGCTTGAGCCTATCATTCTCTCCTTTCCCTGAGCTTCCCCAAACTCAGGTTTATTTCCCTCTCAGATACTTTGGCAATTAATATTCTCTGAATGGAAATTTTGCTTTCTATTGAATTCATTCCCAGTAACCATCCCCTCTTTATTGGGGCCACGACCTAGAACTGCAGGCTTGGAGTCCACCGTCCCGGGTCCACCATCACCTGATCCTGAGATTTTCCCTTTAGAGACTGGCAGCCTTGACTCAGCCAACCAAACTAGCTGAACCCCACCATGGGATCCCTCCTTGGAGCTCTTGCCTCCACTCTTCTCACACTATCTGTGTCCAGTAGTTTTCCTTCTCTCTTCCAGGATACATGGCTTTACCACCTTTCGGTGGCTGCAGGTGGCAGTAGTGCCAAGGTGGGCACTGACTATGAGCAACTCATTGGGAAACTGATGGATGGTGAAGGAGACCCAGGTAAGGCAAGGGTGACCAGTACTGCATGGGTTGGAGGGTGGTGGCTGGGTGCCAACCGATTGGTTAAGAATCCCCCCAAATTCACTACTATACCCTGAAGCCGTTTAAACACAACTAAGCCAAAGGGGAGTTCCCATCACACGATCCAGGGCTCTTGTGTCTCTGGCCAAGATACTGAGGTAACCATTCTATCTGGGGAGTTTGTCTGGGAAGTAACTTTTCAGTGACTTGGGTAAATGTTTTGCTCTGCAAACCTGCAGCTTTGCTGCCTGGCCACAGGACTGAGGAAAGTAGGTGGCTGGTTAATCTATAGTTAAGAGTTTGTTAATAAAAAAAAAAAAAAAAGTGAGTTAATAAATGAAGCCTAAGCTTGGATCAGGCTAGCCTAAACTTGGCCTGGTTGGAGGGGTCTACATTGTGCCACTGGTTCTTAGGACCTTCAGCAGCTAAACCAGTACCCCACACCATGCACACCCCTTTACTTCTGCCTGAGGCTTGTCTTTTTCAGCCTGATACACACGCCCTCCAGCCTGATGTGACACTGTAAGGAAGAGGCCTCTCCTCCACATGTGTTTGCACTCAGACACATCCTCACCCTTGTTCACTCGCCCCTACTACAGCTCCACAGAAAAGTGGTGGCTGCCTTCCTGTAAAGCCATGCTTGTGAGTGTGCAAATCCCACTGCACAACTGCACACACTATGGTCTAGGGATGATAACCTGGCACAACACTAACCTTCAACCATTGGCTTCCGCAGAAATTAAAGTGGGGGTGGGGGGGGTGGGGGAGGCGCATTCTCTCTGTGGTAAGCCCTACTGCTCTCTGTGTTGTGCAGACTCCCCGCTCTGGAGGCACCCCATTCTGTGCTATAGCAAAGATGGGCTGTACACCTCCCTCACCACCCTGCCCTCTGAGGCCCTGCAGACGGAGGCCCTCAAGCTCTTCAAGGTAAAGTGGGAATGGAGCCCAGGTCCACCGGCTGGCAGTGCCCACAGCATGTGCCCAGGCTTTGCCTGGAGCAGCTTGAGCCCACCATGGTGATACGTGCTCACAGAGGGATCAAAAGAGGAAGGCAAAGGAGACTGGGATGTCGCGAAGTGCCAGGGGAACCACTCTCTTTGGGCGGCCTGCCTCCTGTGGTTAACAGAAAAGGGCAGGGTTCCATTGCTTTTGGGATGCAGAGACCCTGACCTATTTGAGAATGTTCTTTGTGCCATATGAATTTCATATCTTTGAAAAAACGAATTTGCTTATGTAAACAAGCTTATGTCTTGCTTATGTAATGGAAACATTTAAACAAGGAGAGACTATCTGAAAGTAGCCCGTCATAAAGCCTCGGAAACGTTAACAGCATTCCCTGTTAGGGGCTCTCTGTCAGTGAGCTGAGCCTGCCTTGAGCCACATGGCATCAGAGATGTCACCACACTGTCAGGACGGTAACCAAGGGTCTGTCTCTGCCTGTGCCCACTGTCGTCCCCTCCCAGTCCTGCCAGCTCTTCATCAATGTCCCCGTGGAGGCCGCCTCGGTGGATTACCATGTGTCCCTGGCGCAGACGGTGCTGCAGGTCTGCCTCGTTCACCCCGAACTGCAGAGTGAGATCTACTGCCAGCTCATGAAGCAGACCAGTTGCCGCCCGCCTCAGAAGTCCTCCCTTATGCAGGTGGGCAGCCCTCGGCAGCACAGCTGAGTCCCCGCCGGCAGCCGGCCTGTGTTCCAGGCTGCCTCAGTATGGCTGCCTCTCTGGGCACAGTCACATGGTACGATTGCATCGTGGGGGCGGCTTTGTCCGGTACTTACGGAAGGTCAGGCTGTAGCATGGGCAAGCCGAGGACTTGGAGGAAGGCAGGGGTGCTACAGACCCAGCACTCACCCAGTGTCCCCTGGCAGTGCTGGCAGCTCCTGGCTCTGTGTGCCCCACTTTTCCTGCCTCAGCATCACTTCCTGTGGTACGTCCAGCAGCAGCTCCGGCGCCATGCGGATCCCAGGTGAGTGACCTGATGACTGTGGGCTGATTTAAAAAGGGCAGATAAGGGGCAGACTAGATGAAGCAGCTTCTCCCCTCTCAGATTCTCCCCTCGCTTAGGGTTGGGAGGCTCCACCTGTTATTGTGAAGACAAATGGGCACCTGGAGATCTGGGCACACTTAGGCTTCTCTGTGTCCGTGGGTGGTTTATGGGGGCTCTCATGTGAGCTGCATTGCCCCCAGATTCTCCCTAAATGTTCGCTTTGTTGCCATGCTCTTCTGGCTTCTGCAAGCAAACACCTTGCCGGTAACCTGCCACAGATAGGCCCTGACTGGCAACACCCCCGAGCCTTCGGGCTCTTCTCACAGCCTGCCCCAGCTACACTTTGGGTCCCAGCTAAGTCTGGGTAGGCATCCCAGGTGCCAAAGAGGGATGAGCAGAGTTGTAGATCCTTCTTCCTTTCCCTGTCTTTTTAGAAATGAAACTGGCCAGTATGCCACCTACTGCCAGCGGGCAGTGGAGCGGACCCTGCAGACGGGAGAGCGGGAGGCCAGGCCGTCACACATGGAAGTGGTGTCTATCTTGCTGCGAAACCCCTTCCATCACTCCTTGCCCTTCAGCATCCCTGTGCACTTTGCCAACGGGACTTACCAGGTGAGGAGGATGGGCCTGCTTCCTGCTCCAAGTCTTCCTGTATCTCTTTCTAGAGGAGAACACTGTTGGGCAGGTGAGTGCTAAGCCTCGTTACAGTGGATGGGTTCTTAATAGGCGAACCAACAAAAGTGGTGGGCCCAGGATTTGGCATGGGAATGGAATGGTTAGAGCCAATGTATGGGGACAAAAGAGCTTAAATCACAAAAGTGCTTGGAAATAGATCTTTTTTTTTTTTTTCGGTGCTGGGGATCGAACTCGGGGCCTTGTGCTTGCAAGGCAAGCACTCCAACTGCTGAGCTAAATCCCCAACCCCGGAAACAGATCTTTTTAACTTACTGCTTGGACAGGGAAGCTGAGACACTGAACAAAAAAGTGGCATGAGCCAAAGCCCCCAAAAGAGTGATAGTGAGGGCACCAAGCCTCTGCCAGCTCCTGTCACCTGGCCCCCTGCATGGGAACGTGGAACTCACGTTGGCCTCTCAGTGTCCACTGCTCCTTTCCACCTGCTGTACACACACCCCTCCATGAGCCCTAATAAGTCCCCAGGAAGTTTGCTCTGAGTGAGAACGCCTCTCTCCTCCAGGTGGTTGGTTTTGATGGCTCCTCCACAGTTGACGAGTTCCTCCAGAGGCTGAACCAGGAGACAGGCATGAGGAAGTCATCTCACTCCGGCTTTGCCCTCTTCACAGATGACCCTTCTGGCAGGGACCTGGAGCATTGTCTGCGGGGGAGTGTCAAGGTGATAGCTTCCCCACTGCTCAAGGGTACTGGTGGTGGGGACAGAGCCCATCCAATGGGGTCCTGACTGTTCAGCAGTCCACGTGGTGCTGAGCCCATATGTTGGACAACTAGCATGTCAGTGCCATCCTCAGATATAGCTGTACAGACAGAGAAAAGCTGCATATACACAAAATCCCCACAGCCTGCCTGCCTCGAGTGGCCAAGTAATATCCAGGTGCAAAACGTCTTCTCAGCTCGGTGTAGGGACAGGGAGGCCTCATGCCTGCCACCAGGTACATCTGCCCACTCATAGGTGGACAGTTGTATGCCCAGGCCCACTAGGTGTCATGTGGTGCACTAACACCCCACTTTCACCTGTCTGCCAGGGCCTCTGTTGTGCTTCTAGGTCCAATCCAATTTTAAGGTTGTAGGTCCTTTCAGTACATCTGTAAGTAAAGGCCCTTGAGTGGGATTGACAACCGACCCGTGCCGTGGTCTGGAATTAGTGCCAAGGTTAAGGGTTGGCGGGAACATGCTGCAGCCCTTGGTGGGTATTATTTGGCTCCAGCATCTCCTTTCTTTACAGCAGCAGGATAAAGGCATCTAGTCTTTCACCATTGCCTGAAAAACTGCCATATATCTTCCTCATAAATGTCCAGGCATCTGCGTGGCTCTGTTACATGGTAGACCTTTGGGTGTATTTGAAGAGGAGAGTGAGGTTGGTGGAATGGACAATGGAGCCAGAGTTAGGTAGCCGTGAGTTTTGACTGGAGCCTGGCTCGCTCCAGGGAGGTCCCTTGGCTGTTAGGGTCGGTGAGAGAGCTTTCCTTGCTTTCTGCTCGCCGTGCCTGGGCTGCCTTCCACCTCCTTGTTTGGGAGTGAGTCACAGGCACTCCGGGTGCTGGGAATGTGAGGCCCCACTGGGCAGCTCCTGTTGGGAGGAACCTCCTGCAGCTCTGCCTCCGTCCGGTCTTGGCTGGACCTTGTTCTGTTCAGGAGGAGCTTTTCTGACATTCCTCTTTCGCCTTTTCAAGATCTGTGATGCCATCTCCAAGTGGGAACAAGCCCTGAAGGAGCTGCACCCTGGAAAGTCTGAGGGAGGGACACGCATCCTGAAGCTAATGTACAAGAACAGGTCCTGAGTACTGCCCGGGGTGGGTGGACTTGAGGGCTGCCACTGGGTACCAGCTCATCACCTCCACACTGGGTGATCTTTCGGGGACAGGCAAAAAAATCCCACAAATACAACCCTGCCTGCTGGCCATGAGCTGGGCGCCCGGCACGCAGCCTTCCCCACACTCCAGAAAAACACACCCACCTCACCGCCTGGCTGCATGAGTTACCTTCCAGGAACGAATTTTTATATGAGTACCAGATATTTAAGGTTGAAGAATAAATAACCCCTCTACCAATTCCAGGAAACACATAAGTAGACATTCTGACTTTCTATCAGTTTAAGAAAATTCCATCCCCGTACATCTCCAGGAAAATCCCTTCCATTGGTCTCTTGGAATCTTGTCTGATTCCATGTACTGCATTGCCCTTGCCAAATCCAGTAAGTCTAATGGTGTATTCAGAATTATCCACTTACTGCTATGAGTATTCAGTCTATGTGGCCTTGCATGTTCTCCCCATGATACTTGGTTACAACTTCCTTGGGCAATAGAAGGTAGTCTCAAATAGTATGAAGAGTAGTTTCTTTTTTGGAAATCAGAATAAACAGATTCAGAGAAAGCTTCATCTTCGTTGGGTCCCAGCTGAGACCTGGCTTCTCACTCTGTTCCCTGTAGGCTGCACTTTCGGAATCAAGTCAAAGGGGAGACAGAGCGAGAGCGGCTGCTGCTCGCCTACCAAACCAATGGAGAGATAGTGGCAGGGAGGTTTCCAGTCAGCAGAGAACTGGCTCTTGAGATGGCTGGCCTGATGGCCCAGGTAAGGAAGCAGGAGGGTCAGGATGCCACCTTGGGGCTGCTGGGTGGAATCACTATGTAGCCTGAAAACAGAAGAATCTGCAGATCTGAGGCACCCAGTAGAGGGCGGCCTTGCTGTCTCTGGTATGGAGAGCAGCAGAGTACACAGCACAGCCTCTGGCCCCCTGCAGATCCAGGCTATCTGCAGAAGGCGGTGCTGGGAGCCCAAGAGATGGGTTTGAATCCTAGCCGCTTTGCAGTGTGAGACCTTGGCCTAGTCACTTCACTTGTACGCTTAACAGAAAAAAATCTTCCCTTGCTGCCTCCACGGGGTTGTACGAAGTGTGATACTTGGCTAATGCATATCCCATGATACATGACAACATTTACTAGCCATTCAAAATTAGCAAGAGAATTAGAACAGGCATTCAGACTTTTAACTCTTCCTTACCTTTAGGAGGCCATCTTGCCAGAGGTATCTGGGACACTTCCATGGTTACCATAAGAAAGCCTGATCTACATGCTAAAGTAGAAGGGGAAATCATAATTGTTGATCTTTATAATTATGAACATCAATATAAATACTCTATAGCAGACCCTGTGTGAAGCATTTTAAAAGTATATCCCATGTAGTTCTCACCTTCACTTGGATGAGGAAATTGAAGCTCACAGATAATACATGGCAGGGCTGGGGTTTGAGGTGTCTAACTCCAAATGCTGCTGTCCTCTGGGATCTGATCTGTAGCATCTTCAATCTGTAGCCCATATTTTGGATTGGAATCTAGCGTTTCCACGTTGTTTTCCTTCATCTGCTACTAATTAACGGTCTTTGGATAAGGCACTTAGCTACAAAATAAGACTTGGTCTACAGAATCTCTAATATTCTAGGACTCTAAGGCTGTTTCTCTAGTGTCTGTGAAATTTGAGTTAAAGGGTCTGTTCCCAAGGGTTTTCACAATGTCCATTGACACCACATCTGTAAAAAAATGAAGTAATGGTTTAGTTCACCTCAGTGCATACCAGGTCCCATTCACCTCCACACTGTTGATGTCTTCTCATGTGCTTCCACTGCAGATAGAATATGGAGACATGGAGAAGCCTGTCCTGCCAGGCCCTGGGGGCATGCCCCCTGCCAAGGCTCAGCATCTCCTTCAGCAGGTCCTAGACAGGTTCTACCCAAAGCACTACAGACATGGTGCCCCGCCCGAACAGCTGAGGTAGGTAGGCTGCAAGGTCTTGTGGGGAGACCTCAGAGCCATAATGAAAACATGTTGGCACTTGACTGGCATTTCTCTCCTCCCACCCGAACCAGGCACCTGGCAAATATGCTGGCCACAAGATGGGCATCACTGCAAGGCCATTCCCTGCCCGAGTACACCCGCATCTACCTGACCGTGGCCCGGAAATGGCCTTTGTTTGGTGCTAAGCTCTTTGCTGCTCAGGTGAGTGCCAGTGAAAGGAGCAGCCAACACCCGCAGGAGTGCTCTAGATAGGTTTTTCCTGGAGCTGCCTTCCCCATTGGTCACCTTTGAGTCAGTCCTGCAGCCCCTACCTCCACAATAACAACCACTAGGGGTCGCCGTCCCTTCCCCTGTTTCTAGCCTACTCCAAATTTCCATGTTCCCGAGGGGACAACGTGTAATCAGTCATTGCTTATGTTTATGTTTCTTTATTGACTTCTCAGTACTACTCCTGAAAGAAGAGATAGGGTCGACTAATTCACACAGATTTTAAAATAATACCCCAATGCTATCTGTTTTTGTAAAGTTTGAAAGAACAGTGTATAACCTAAATGAATACATCTCTACTGGTTTAGTACAGCATACAGGGAGGTTAGAACTACTTGGGCAACAGTTCATTTCACCTCTGTGTGAAGGCCAAGAGGCCTATGATAATTTCAGCTGGAACTTCTCACCAGGTGTCTGGTGTGCATGAACTTTACAGGTAACCACAGACATTATGCTGTGATCAGGCATTGTAATCACAGACCATAAGCTAAATATTAGAACATTCACAGAAGCTCCAGATCAGAAAATGGACATTCACTCATTTATCCAACAAATAGTTATTGAGCTCCTATGTCTAGTGGTATGTTTTAGGTTGTAAAAAAAAAAAGTAGATCAGACAGTCCTAGCCTTTATGAAGCTTTCCATCTGGTGAGAGATATAAAATAATCATACATATGGTCATTTTTTTCTTTCCATTTACCTAATCATTTTTTTTTAAACAAGTGATCATAAGTACTATGAAGGAAAAGTACAGAGGTGTTATAATAAAGGCATATAATGGAGGGCTACTTGGTCTGGGAGGTTGGAAAAAGCTTCAAAAAATGTGAGAATTCCTCTGGCCTTTTGGGTAGGAGAGAGGGAGATCTTCTGAATTATCCTCCTATAGCCCTGGCAGTGAAAAATGCAGGAAATGTCCAATGAATAGACACAAATTCACTGGTTGAGGCAAGATGCACTTTAGCTCAGAAAGACTAAAGTGGGTGGACTACTATGTCTTGAGAGCCAGAAGAAAACAGCCCACTTCCCATGCAGAGAGCAGAGTCCTATGGGGATGGCCTGTATTCTGCAGCCCTCGGCTTTCCATCCAACAGCTTATGACCTTCACCTTTGGGATAGTCAGTAGGTGGCCAGAGTGCCAAGGGCAGATGCCTCCTATCACAGCAGCTTTGCCCATTCATTTTGTATCCTTCCAAATGCCATTTTTGGTGTCTTCCAAGATGAGGCGGTTGAAAACCAGTGCTGAGCAGACCCCTGGATGCACTTTCATCCTCAGAAGTATACGCAGTTCAGAATCTCTATGTGTAGATGTGTCTAATGGGATTCTTCTGTTGCTGCAGCCCGCCCAGCTGTCGTCCAAGGAGAACACTCTGGTGTGGATTGCTGTGAATGAAGATGGTGTCAGCATCCTGGACCACCACACTATGGTATGGGAGGAGGAGAGCTAGCTTGCCAGCTCAGACACTTCCTTCCGAGCTCTGTCTTTGTCTCCTTCCTGCACTCAAAGGCCTGAGCTAGGTGACCATGGTTCCTCAACTTCCACCCCTTCCCCAAGCAGTGCTGTCTTCCAGTCTAAATGCAGCCTGTAAATATTTATGATTGAGAGTTCCAAGTCTTTTTTTTTTTTTTTGAGACAGAATCTTGCTATGTAGTTCAGGCTGGCCTTGAACTCACTATGTAACCTAGACAAACCTTGAACTCACAGCAGTCCTCCTGCCTCAGCCTCCTGAGTGCTGGGATTAGAGGCGCATGCCACCATGCCAGGCTGAGATCATGACCACTTCAGGGTTCTCCTTTCTGGGTTAAGGCTACCTATGCCTAGAAGAGATAGGTGCACAGTTTCCCTAGAATTCACTGGCTCCTTTCCACAGCAAGTGCACGTCACTTACCCCTACTCTTCAGTGACAACCTTTGGTGGCTGCAGGGATGACTTCATGCTTGTGATTAGATCCATTCCAGACCAGAGCTCTGGAAAAGGCCACACCGAGAAGCTGATCTTCAGAATGGCTGCTCCCAAGGTGGGTCTGACCGCTGCTGCCATGTTTTACTCTGGGGTGGTATGAACGGTGGGCGTGGCTTCGAGAGGAAACGGGTTATGATAGGCCTCTAGAGGAGGCCTGCCCCAGTCCAATATCAGCTCTTGAAAGGGCTCAGGGAGTGATGCATCTCAGCGTCACTGCGGAGCTGATAGGGAAAGGGGCTGCCGGGGGTGCTAATTCTGGCCCAGCCACCACTGTGTTCTGTAGTTT
>PVJO010032821.1:0-12717 GCA_004026905.1 Hystrix cristata | reverse complement strand
GTAGCTTTCCTCCACCATATGTGTTCATCATGCCATTTCTGCCTTGGAGCTTGCTGACCATGGACTGAATTCTCTAAAATTTGTGAGCCAAAACAAATCTCTCCTCCTTTAAGCTGTGGGTGTTAGGTATTGTGTCTCACAGATGGGAAAGAAACTAGCACTGATTTTCAGTGTTGAATTAACTTTGCATTTCTGGGATAAACACATCTTGGTTGTGGTCTGTCATCTCTTTTTATTTATTGCTAAATTCATTTTGCTTATTTGTTGCTTTTGTGTCTGTGTTCATGAAGGATATTAATCTGTGGTTTTCTGACAATGTTTTAGTCTGGTTTTCGTATTAGGGTAATAGTCTTATAAAAGGTGTCTCTCTGTCTCCTAGTTTCTGGAGGAAATTACATAGAATTGATACCATTCTTTCTTAAGTACTTGGCATATTTTACCTGTTTGAACCTGGAGTTTTTTGGTAGAATGTTTACGTGTTTTTTTTTTTTCACCTAAATTAGGAAATCTTTATTATTTGATCATAGATCGGAAGGGGCTGGGGATTTAGCTCGGTGGTTAGAGTGCTTGCCTCACAAGCACAAGGCCCTGAGTTTGATCCCAAGCACCAAAAAAAAAAAAAAAAAAGGACAGAACTTGATCATAGGAATTTACAGGCTTGCTTATTAGGGCACTGTATTACAGAGTATTACAGAGAAAATAATGCAAGGCAGTATATAAATACTCAAGAATGAGTGGCGTAAAACAGGTGTGGTGGTACACATCATAATCCCAGCACTTGGGTGGCTGAGGCAGGAGGATCACTGCACATTTGAGGCTGGCCTGGACTACATAACTAGAACCTGTCTCAAAAAAAAAAAAAAAAATGATGACATAAAATTGCAGATTGTTGGAGTTGGGGATTTGGCTCAGTGGTAGAGCACTTGCCTAGCAAACGCAAGGCCCTGAGTTTGATCCTCAGCACCAAAAAAAAAAAAAAAAATGCAGACTGTGGTCTAGAAAATATGACACTTAGCTATGCAATAAAAATTAAAGTTGTTAGTAACTAGGTGCACTGGTGCAGGCCCATAATCCTAGCTTCAAGGCCACCCTTGCCTACTTAATGAGACCTTGTCTCAGTAATCAAATGGGGTAGAAGTGTAGCTTAGTGGTAGAACTGCCCCTGGCTTCAACCCCAGGACCTAAAAAGAGAGCGGGATTGTTAGCCTGACTTTCAGTGTTTGCTACAATCTGGTTTCAAATTATCCTTCACTGTTATCTTCTAGGACTATCCATTAAGAGTATTTGTATTCCAAAATGGTAACTTACTCCCCTAAGTTCACCAGCCTCCATGTCTTGTTTTTATGGTGACACATTTAAATTACAAATTCAGTTATTTTAATAGACATGGTACTATTCAGATCTACTTCTATTTAAATGAGCTTTGGGAATCACATCTTTAAAGGAGCTTGTGAATTCTACCTAAGCTATTAAATTCATCAGAATGAAATCATCTCATTTTTTTTTTTTTTTTTTGAGATGAGGATATCAATATGTTGCTTAGGCTGGCCTTGAACTCAAAATCTGCCTCAGCCTCCTGAGTACCTGGGATTACAGGTGTACACACCACTGTGCCTGGTTTCTCTCATTTTTTAATGCATGAAGATCAATAGAGGTATTGAATCTTTCATTACTACTATTAGTAATTTGTGTTTTCCCTACTTTTTCTTTATCAGTCTGGTTATGGATTTGTCTTTTTTTCTTTTTTCAATCTTCTCAAAGACCCACCTTTTTATTTCAGTTAGTTTTTCTTTAATATTTTATAATTTGTATTTTCACCTATCTACCTATCTCTGCTCTTTATTATTTCCTTCTTTTTACTTTAATTTGATGTTTTTCTAGTTTTTTTGTGTCTCCCCCTGACCCCCTCTGCCCCTGCAGTACTGAGTACAGTATTGAATCCAGGACCTTTACACTGAGTGACATCCCCAGCGCTGCATGCGCGTGCACACACACACACAGACGCACACACCCGCACCCATCTTTTTCTGGTAAGGTCTTGCTAAATCGAAGAGTTACCTAGGGTGGGCCAAATTTGTAATCTTCCTGCCTCAGTTTTCCAGGGTGCTGAGATTACAGGCATGTACCTTTTCTAGGTTTTGTGGGGTTTTTTTTTTTTTTTTCTAGTTTCTTAAAATAGAAACTTGGACTCTTGATTCAAAATTTTTGTTTTATTTTGCAGTGCTAGAGCTTGAACCCAGGGCCTCACGCACGTGAGACAAGAGCTTTACTACTGAGCCACACATCTGTCTCCTTATTTTTCAGCATGACTAAAAAATTTTGATATGTTACATTTTCACTTTTTTTCATCTCAATATATTTTCTAATTTCATTTTACAGTTCCTTTCTATTGCAGGGGTTACTTAGAAAATACGTTAACTTTCAGATATTTAGAAATTGTCTAGCTGTTTTTCTATTCCTGATTTCTATTTTAAATCTGATATGGTCAGAAATATATTTTATATGATTTTAATTAGTTTAAATTTCCTAGGTTTACTTTATAGCCCACACTATGATCTATTTTGGTGACAGTTCTACATGCTCTTGATGATGATCTGCTGTTGCTGGGAAATAGTCCTACAAATGTCAGTAGGTCACACTGATTAATAGCATAGTTCAGCTCTTCTGTATCTTTACCAATTTTCCACCCACTTATTCTCTCTCTCACTGAAGTGGGTTTATCATAAATAATGTGTAGTTTGTGTCCAGTCTGACAATCTCTGCCTTCCAGTGGAGATGTTTAGATTATTTACCGTAGATATAATTATTGATGTGTTCGGTTTAAATCTACCATCTAGTAGAGACAGTTTTTCATAAGTGTTTTGTATTTCTTTTTTTTCCTTTGGAGGTTTTTTTTGTTTTTGTTTTTGTTTTTTTTCCCCTTTGGAGTTTTGAGACAGGATCCTGCTATATAATAGTTCAGGCTGGCCTTGAACTCACTATGTAGTCCATGCTGGCCTCGAACTCACAAAGATCCTCCTGCCTCCGCCTTCCAAGTGCTGGGATCACAGGCGTGCGCCACCATGCCCAGCTTGCTTTGCTTTTCTGTATGACGTGCAAGCACGGCACTAACTCTCTTTTGTTTCACACTCTTTTCAAGGATGTTTATTTGGCATGCAACCCTGGAGGACAGAGGTAGTGTGTCCTTCCAGAGAAAGGGACAGCATGTGTACTGCTCATGTAAAAAACCTGGTGCTCCAAAGTCAGGTTTTCTCCTGTATCACAACCGCTGCGTCAGTATTTGTAGCCTTCATTGCCTTGTGTGGGAATTGAGATCTGAGGAACTGGTGTAAAGTTGCAGATGCTCAAGCTGTATAGCACGCATGCCGCAGCAGGCATGCGGAGGTGTCTGCATCACACCGAGTCTGCTCACCACCGCTCCAGAAGCCGAGCATCTGATAACAGGGTGCTGAGGGCTGTGGATGTGCCTGGAGAGGAGTACTGGAGCCAGGCGATGACTCCATGAGCAGTAGGGCACTTGGCCTTTAAAAGATTCACTGTCTGCTTTAGACCCTGCTCTTGACGTGAGTGAGATCAGTAGTAAACTGCCTCTTTTGATCCACTCTCGTCGCGTATCTAGCAGAGTCCATGAAACTGGTTGGCCAACTTGTTAGCTTGTAAATAGGGAAAAATTCAGAAACTTCAGTTTTTCTTCCTTTTTTCTTCTTTTCTCTTTCTTTTTTTTATTTCATAGTTCTTGTTTGTTTTTTAGTTTTTTTCATTTTTTTCCTAATTTTTTTTTGTCTTCTTTTGGATTTTTATGATTCCATTTTATGGTAGTTAATTGGTTTATTGGTTATAATCTACTTCTTTTAAAAATCTACGTGATTTCCTAGAGATTACATTGTGCATTTTTAACTTATTACAGTTTACCTTCAGTAGTATTTGATCACTGCATTTTTAGTGTAGGAAACTTCTGCCTCCATTATTCCCTTCTGTCCTTTATTTTCTTTTTATCACTCTTTAAGATGCAAGTCTCACAATACATTGTTACTGCCTTTGCTTTAAACAGTTACTTAGATTCATATTGTGTACCCGCATATACCTGCATATTGAGCTGGAAAGTGTCCCATCTTTTTGGCCGTAGGAATTTTTTAAACTTTTAACATAAACTTTTGGATTGGAAATAATATTTATGTCGTTCTTTTTTGAAGAAGCATAAGGTTATTTTTGCCAAATGGATCTTTTCTTAACTTCTGGTTGAGACCTTTCCAGACATAGCCTCCCATCCCTTCTTAGAGGAAGCCTGAGGACTGATTCCATTTGCGTATAGGCTGTTTCTAAAGTCTTGGCTAGAAGTCAGTGTCAGGGAATTAACAGCAGGAAAGGCTGGAGGGAAGGTCAGTGAGGGCATTTCCTTTTCTCTTCTTATTGTTCATTTCCTCTAGACAGCAAAAAAAAGAAAAAGTACTTTCAGCTCCTGTCTTTAGACCCTATTTCAACTCTAGGGTGTTTCTTTTTTCCAGATTCCATTGTTGAAGAAGTTTATTATGACATTCAGGGATTTCTAAAATATCACAAATAACCATGCTTCCTATAATAACCACTTCCTGCTGTCCTCCAGGCTTTGTGCATAATATCCACTGAGTTGACAGATGATAATTTATGAAACATTATGTAGTTGGTTTTTTTTTTAATATTATGTAGTTTTGACTTTTTCTCTGTAATAAATTATGCCACAGTGAACATCTTTCTGTGTCTGTTTTTTGTACCTTGTGAAGTATACTTCTCTTTAGGAGTTGCTGTATTTCAAAACTATTAATGTTTTGTAGTTCTTACTATATATTACAAAAAGTAAGTCAGAGAAAGAATTTTGGAACATGCATACCCTGAGGGAACAGCTTCGGTTAGAGAAAAGGTACATCACATTGATTATAGACTTGTTAGAGATAAGTAATTGTGAAGAGCTGGATCTCAGTGCATTTTCCAGAAATTAGGAATTTTTTTTTTTGAAACAGGGTCTTGCTATCTAGTTTAGGATGGTCTTGAACTCACTGTGTAGCCCAGACTGGCCTCAAACTTGGAGCAATCTACCTGCCTCAGTCTCCTGAGTGCTGGGATTACAGGTGTGCACCACCACACCTGGCCCAGAAATTAGGATTTGAGGTTTAAATGTCTCTTGGTGGTTTCTTAAAAGCAGTATGTTGCTGGTGATTTAGCTTAGTGGTTAGAGTGCCTGCCTTGCAAACACAGGGCCCTGAGTTCGATCCCTGGCACCAAAAATAAATAAATAAATAAAAGCAGTATGTCCATTCCTGTGTTGGAATTGTCAGACTACTTTCTGTTGTGAAGTCTACTTTGGCAAGGTTTGGTGCTCGCTTGCATGCTTTGTCTCTGTCTGTCTGTCTCTCCCTCTCCCCCAGGCTTATAGTATTTTTGAGTGTGTGTTTGTGTGTGTGTGTGTGTAGAGAGTACAAGCAACATGGAAAGAAGATAAGTAACTTTTATACAAGGCCTTCATTGAGGCTGTGTAGTTCAGTTGCCACTAACTAGTTGTGGCTTGAAAGGTGGCTGCTGTGACTGAAGGACCATACTTAGTAATTTAGAAAACTTTTAAGTATGTTTGGAACAACTTGGATATGAAAATCTGCTTTTTAAGCTTCACATTTAATGAAAATTAAATAAAGATCAAATATTTCTGATGAGAGTACCTCATTAAGTTTTTGCACTTTTTTGGTGCTGGGGATCAACCTCAGGACCTTGTGCTTGTTTTTGCACTTATAATGTTATAATATTTTGGGTATAATGTGTTCAATAAAATATATTACTAAAATTAACTTTCCCCATTACTCCTTTTTATGTGGCTACTAAGAAATTTAAAATTACATATATACAGCTTGTCTTGTATTTGTTTTAGGCAACACTGGCTTAATTGTGACATGCGTGAAAAAGGACTTCACAGCTCGAAAATGTTTCAAACACAGACAACTCACTATGTAAAGCAAGATCTGTGAAATTAGATAAGAAAATTGGATGTTGAGAATGTAGGAAAAGGCGAGTGCAAGACTAGCTGGTTACAGGCCAAGAATAGGCATTGGCAAAGTTTACTGTTTAAAAACAACTAGCATCCCATTTAACATATGGACTGAGTGTAGTATGTGGTGGCAGACGTTGGTAATCCCAGCACCAAGGAAGGCTGAGGCAGGAGGATTTCAGGTTTAAGTCCCACGTGGGCAACTTAGCAAGACCTTGTCTCAAAATTGAAAAAAAAGGACATGGGGATGTAGCTCAGTGGTAGAGTGTCCATGAGTTTAATCCCCATTATCATACACACACAAAGTATGCACTAAATACTCACACCACATGACCGTACTTTTTGTCTGTCCTTAGTATTAACAAGTGTAGACGTGATGGTTAAAGAAGTAATAAAAAGAGTAATAAAATGAATACTAAATTGAAAAGAATGGATGTGATGGTTAATCTTGACTATCACCTTAGATTGAGAGATACCTGGATTATTAGGAAAGCACACGTCTAGGTGTGTCTGGGGGTGTTTTCACAGACAGGTGGCATATAAGCCAGCAAACTGATGGGGCAAGACTTGCCCTGCAGGGGCTGGGGATTTAGCTCAGTGGTTACAGTGCTTGCCTTGCAAGCAGAAGGCCCTGAGTTCAATCCCCAGCACCAAAAAAAAAAAAAAAAAAAAAAAAGACTTGCCCTGCATGTGGGCAGCATTATCCAATAGGCTTGCAACCTGAATGAAACAATCTGAAAGGAGGAAGTAGACAGCTGGTGCTTGCAAACTTGATTCTGCTTGAGTAGGTACATTTTTTGCTGATGTCATCACCTATATACATCAGACTGGAGCTACATTGCATTAGTAAAGGGACAGAATTAGCCCTAGGTTAAGGTGGTTTTTATTGCATCTAACAAAGCTTTATAAGTGCAAGCATGAAAGGAAATAACTATTTCCAGATAACTTACCTGGTTCCCAGGACCAAAATTCAAGAATATAAGTGCAGAAACCCCCAGGCTTGGTGGTGCACTTCTGTAATCCCAGCACTCGGGAGGCTGAGGCAGGAAGATCATCGCAAGTTTGAAGCCAGCCTGGACTGTACAGTAAGACCCTCTCTCAAAAAAAAAAAAACAACCCTGCAAAAATCCAGCAAGGTGAAATTGAGTACTGCATCCAATTGAAAAGTTTTAGGCATACAAAACAGAAAAATGTAAACCAGAATGAGAAAAGAATAGAAACACACCTGGAAGTGATACATGAAAGAATTAAAACTAGTTGCAAGTATATTCTATGTGTCTAAAAAAGTAGAGGGATAAGTAAACATTGAAAGATTTAAAAGGCAAGAAGATAAAGGATGAGGGTAAAGCTGGGGTGTAGAGTATTTGCCTACCATGTGAGGGGGCTTGGGTTTGAACTGCAGCCTCCCAGCTGAAAGACAAGCAAACCCAACAAGACCTGTATCAAATACCTTTGAGGTCCAGATTCGAGTGTCTGACTGAAAAACACGTGAAAAGTTCTAAGAGCAGACATTGTAGAAGAAAAGATTATTCATCACCTTGAAGAAGTATGACAGGAGTTGCTCTAAATGAAACAAAGAGAAAATGAATTGTGCATCGGTTAATTAGGATTTCAAGTAGTCTAGTATGTATTTGGAGTCTCCAAATGAGAGTTCAGAAAAAGTATTTGAAAAAATAATGGCCAAAAGGTGTCCGAATTGGATAGAAAGTGTGAACCCTCAGACCCAGTGGACCTCATGCATGAGGAAAAACACCATCCCCGAAAACAAGAATCAAAACTTGAGGCTCAAGCCAGGAGTTGAAGATTTAGCTCAGTTGTAGAGCACTTGCCTAGGAGGTGCAAGCCCCTGAGTTTGATCCCCAGCACAAAAAACAAAAGCAAACCAAAAAGGTCAGTAGTTGAAAATATTAAAGGCAGAGAAAAAGATGTTATGTACTGAAAAACAAAGAATGGTGACAGCATATTTCTCGTCAAATGCAATGCAGGCATGACAGCAATCTTTACAGTATTGCTGGAAAAATAACCTCGAATTCTATACCCAGCAAAAATATCTTTCATAAGTGAAGGTGAAATAAGCACACAGAAAAACTGAAAAAGTTTATCCTCAGCTGACTTGTACTACAAGAACTGTTGAAAGACCTTCAGGGAGAAAAATATCAGATGGAAACCGATTACAGAAAGGAAGAAAAAGCAGAATTCTCTTTTACAAATAATTATTGCATATGGGAAAAAGTACTAAAATTAATCATAGATTTATACTTAATAGAAGTAAAATGTATGAAAATAGAAAAGATGTCAGGGAGAGAGAGAGAATCTTACTGCTGTAAAATCCTTCCACGGTACTCAGAGGTGTTTCTTTGCCAAAGGCAGTGGCGCAAACCTGTGGCATGTGTGTCACAGTGGGTTTTTTTCTTTTCTTTTAAGACAAAGGTGTTAATGTATGAGTTGTTCTTTCTGAACTACAACCTCTATTCAGGTATAATTGCAGTGTTGACACTTTGAGATAAATGGATTTCGGTTGCAGTTTAAGCACGTCTCTGAAATGTTCACCATCAGTGGCTTAGGAGTATTTTGGTGGAGAGCCCTGGCCTATCATGTATGAGGACCTGGGTTTGCTCCAGAGTGCCACAAATAGAAAATCAAAAATATATTACTTGAACGAGACTGTAATAAGTTGAATATGTGGTATAGATGATAAACCCTGAAATAATCACAAGAAAATCTAACAGGCCAACAGAACAGATTTAATTGAATCATTAAAGATTCTCTAGACAGAAGATAAAGGATACAAAGAAGAACTGGAACAAACTGAAGACACAGTGAGATGGTACATTTAAAACTGACCTTGTCAATAGTAAACTGAAAATTATCCAAGCTTCCCCAAAACATCAGAATGGCTTTTTAAAAATGACCAACTGTATGCTGCTTATAAGACAGTCACTTAATATGAAGGCAAGAATAGTTAAATATAAAACAATGTATAAAAATATATGCGCCGGGCTAGGTGGTACATGCCTGTAATCCCAGCACTTAGGAGGCTGAGGCAGGAGAATTGCCATGAGTTTGAAGCCAGCCTGAACTACCTAGTGAGACCCTGTCTCAAAAGTGTGTGTGTGTGTGTGTGTGTGTATTTATATATTACTGTAGTTGTAATAAAAGGCTGAGGAAGCTTTATTTCCATGTATTTCAGAAGAAAGTGCTGTCAGGGAATAGAGGACAATTTTGTGAAGATCAGAAGGTCAATTTAGTACAAGGCCATAACTAACCTAGTATTTATGTGCCTAATAACAGCTTTAAAATAAATGAAGCAAGGCTCCGTCATGACTGACCAGAGGCAGAGGTGTGCAAGGAAACTTGGAGAAGGTCCCCTGGAAAACACAGGTACTTAGAAATGAGAGAGGCAGACCAAGCCAGTTCAGAGAATAACCCCTGAAGGAGAAGCCTTCCATATGGGAGTTCAATACCAGGAGGTTTCAGAAGGGAAGTGGAGGTGCTACCCTAGGTCTGGTGAGCATACCATCTTGGGAGCAGAGTTAGCATCCTGAGGAAATTAGCTGTACTGCACTGCCAGCTAGACTCCTGAGATGGGCTTCGGACCTATTCTCCCCACTCCTGGGAAGTAGAAGCCAGAGAGACCAGGGTACCAGAGAGTCACTCAGAGAATAGAGACAGCTAGCACCAGCTGGCCCTTGGATAAGTAAACAACAAGGGCATGGTGCTGATTAGGGCCCTGGAGCCAGTCACTTGCACACAGATTGCAAATGGCAAGACCTGGGGGAGAAAAGTACTTCCAGCAGTGCCAGAGCAGGTGCTCCCCACTGTTCTCATATACACCGGGGAGTCCTGTCCGTGTGATGTCCTGCTTACTGCCCAGTGTTCAATGCCTGCAAGGGACCCCTGTCAGCCCGCAGAAGGCTGCTAAGCCCCAGTGAGTTCTGCACTTTGTGGAATGCAGAGAGGGGGACCATGGGAAAAAAATGAGAAAGACTTAGGCAGAGGGCAAGAGGGGGCCTGCTAGCTGCAGCCTTACAGAAGACGAGTACAGAGGCACAGGATTATCATGGAGGGAAAGGAGCAGAGATCAAGAAAGCCCTTTCGGAAATCAGCAAAAGACTGGATATTAGCCCAACAACAATAAACCCTCCCCACGTTCAACTCAATCGAAAGTGATCACAAGACAAAGGCAAAAATCCTCCAGCTAGCCATCTATAGAGTGAAACAAACTAAACAGAGTGGCCTGCAGGAGGGAGGTAGGCTTAGAGGTCTTTCTAGACCCCCAAACCCCTTCACTCACTGGCGGGCAAGAACAAATCATAGGAAGGAGCCGGCTCAGTGAGTTGCAGGAGCGGGCTGTGGACTGAGAACTGGGAGTTGAAAAGGCAGCTTGGGGATCCAGTGACAGTCTGAGGCATGCAAAGTGCAGGAAAGAGCCAGACCCAGCAGCTGTCCAACCCTCCACCTCACCTCCCAGTCAGAGCTTCTCTAGTCCCTGTGTAGATAACAGGGGAAACTCACTGTTTGACTTTAGACTGTAGTATAAATAGGAATGGGAGGATGCTTTAATTTTGTGTTTTTGTAACTGATGTTGTGGTTTATATTTGGATGTCCCCTCAAAGCCGCGTGTGCTCACAGGTGGGGCTTTTGGGAGGTATTGGATCATGACGGTGTGATTCGTCCACTGATGACTTTATAGCAAACCGTAATGTCGGGAGGGGAGGCCTGGTTGGAGAAGGAGGGTCACTGAGAGCATGGCCTGGTAGGGTCTACTCTCGCTCACCCTCCTCCCTTAATCTCCTGCTTCTTGGCACCATGTCATAAGCTGTTTTTTGTCTGCCGTGCCACCCCACCTTGGAGCCAGCCAGCTGTGAGCCAGAATAACTGTGACCCTTTAGTCTGTGGGTGTCTGGTATTGTGTGTCGTGGCAACAAAGTAACTAAGACATGGGGTTTTTGGTTTTGTTTTTCTTCTCTGTCATTTTTTTTCTCCTTTTCATTTTCATATATATGAATATATTAATTCTATATATGTGCAAAGGAGATTTAATCTAAATAGTTCTTTCTTTCAAGGGCAAGCAGGGTAACCCTCACCAAAATTGTATAATAGAGAATTCAAACACAAGCTCACTGGTCCACATATTAACAGATTCTGACCTTCTCACAGCTTCCCTTAATTTCCAGTTACAGTCCCCTGTCTCTGTCCTTCCTTCTACTTCCACATATATATTCTCTCAAACTTCCTCTCCACCAGTCCTCCACTGCAGTTATAATAATTTGAACAAATTTCAGTCTCCCCTTTTTCTTTCACTTATTGTTATCTCTTTTTTATTTACCCTTTTCCTTTTTCTCTTCATTTTTTCTTACCTCACCCTCCACATCACTGCTTACCTGACAGTAGTAATATATCAAAGTCTTTATGGGTCATTAACAAAAGTGCAAAATTGTTAAAATAATCATAATGTATATGACTGACGTGTGGTGAGCTTTGTAGGTGCTGATATAACCAGTATCAGGTCTCTCCTTGCAACACAGTGACTGGGTCAGATCCTATTACACCTCGTAGGTTGGAGAGGTGTGTATCAAAACATGGCCAAAGTCAAGATCGCATCATTGGGAAGCAGATGCTAACTAAAGAGATCCTCAGAGTATTTCCACTCTCATTTATCCTCCCTTGTACCAAAAAAGAAAAGAAAAGAAACATGAGAAAACACGGCAAGAAGATGCCTGTAAAAATTTTAACTCTACAAAAGCTGCTGTCCTGAGCACTGATAGGAAGTTAAAAACCGAATGGCTGAAATATATGAAGGGATAAGAGTAGAAACATCAACAACAAAAAATGAATGAGATATTCAGTAAATTCAAAGTTGATATAACCAGATAAGGAACTGTCTTAGTTACTTTCTCACTGCCAAGACAAAATACCTGACACCCAAAATTAAAGGAGGAGAGATTTATTTGGCTCACGGTCAGTCTCTAGTTGGCTGGCTCCAAGGCAGTGTGGCATGGCAGAGGGCATTGCAGAGGAAAAATAGTCCTTGGCAAAGCAGGACAGACAGAAGGCAACAAGTAGCAAATCCTAGTGAGCTTAGCAGCTTCTTTCTGCCCCTTTTATATTCACCCAGCTTTTACTGTCAAGCAACAAATAACTTATACAGGCAAACATTTCAGAATTATAACAGATACAAATCTTAAAAGCCAGGAGAACTTGGAATGATGTTTCTTAGGCCCTAATAGAAAACAACCTTCACCCCAGAGTATGATATCCTGCAGAACTATCAAAATTGATGGCGAAATAAAGACTTTTCATTGCAAAGAGCACCTTAAGAAGTTCATGTGTAATGATAGATCTTGGCTGTGTAGAGGAAGCAGTGCCTGAGGGAGGCTCTGCAGACATTCTCTAGAAAAAGGCAGGTAACCAGTAATGAAGGTGGCAAAGAAAGTCAGATATGGGAAGACAAACTGAAGGAAGAACCCACCAGACCCAAATCCAGTATTGGGGGTGTTTAAAAGTGAAGCCGGATGACTCCTGGGCCTCAGCACCCCAGTTCCAGCATACACACTGTCAGGAGAGAGGATCTAATGCCTTGAGGATAGTAACCTGCACATTAGTGGAGGCCAGGCCACAGGAATAAGCTTGGAACCTGCCTACCCTCCACACTGGGAAAAGAAACACAGCAAACAAGATCCTGATGTTTACACACCAGGCAC
>PVJO010032820.1:0-12746 GCA_004026905.1 Hystrix cristata | reverse complement strand
GAGGGAGGGAGTAGGGGAGGGGGAGGGAGGGAGAAAACCCTTCCAGGCCACTCCTCCAGGCCAGGACCCACCTTTTCCAGCCTGCCTTCACCTCCCAACCTCACGGTTAGCTATAAACTCATAAGTGCACTAATCCGCACTGACGAGTATCATGCTTTCATCATCCAAGCACCTCCCCCAAACCCCACTTATGAGTGCCTGAGGCTTTGGGGGGACATGACATATAAACCATGACAGGGGGTGGGGTATTTAGCTCAGTGGTACAGCACTTGCCTAGCAAGTGCAAGGCCCTGAGTTTGATCCCCAGCACCTCCAAAAAAACTATACAAACCACGACAACCTCCATTTTGTCAAACCCTAAAGATTGATATTCAGTCCTTGATAAGGAATTGAATGAGTTGGTCATTTGCTTATTCTATACTTGCCTGTTGCACACCTGGATTTCCTCCTGTGATCAGTCCTCTAACCCTTACAATACTCTAGCCGCTGGGGTAATCTCATTCAGCCATCTGGCTTTAAGCACTAGTTATACACTGCTGGGCCCCGATTTTCTGGCTCTCTCTCTGATTTCTCTCCAAAACTCCAAAATGCTTTATCCTTTTGCCTCCTCCTGTAACAAGCAGCTCACTGTTGTCATTAACAATCTGCCTTCCTTATCCACAGCCCCAAATCTGCACCCCCCACAGGATTTCTCGTTCGCTCAGTCGCTCAGGCCAACCAAAAGATTGGTGGAGTAATCACAAATCTTTTGCCTTCTTTCCTTGCACTTGCAATCCATCAACAAATCTGTGGACTATTTTTGTGGTGCTGGGCATTGAACCCAAGGCCTTGTGCATGCTAGCAAACACTCTGCCATTAAACTCCATCCCCATCCCTGGAAGCTGACTCCTCAGATCCCAAGCACATCTTGAATCTGGTAAATTCTCTCCTCCTCTCTGGACTATCAGTGTAGTCCCACCATCATACTGACCTGCACTTCTACAGCAGCTTCTGCTAACTAGATTTCTGCTTTCATTCTTGTCCTGTGATTCTTCTACAAAGTACCCAGAATGGTTCATTTAAAAATACTATTTTTAATGGCACTTCTCTGTTTAAACTTTCCAGCTATTTCTCCTGAGCGTCTCCCCCTAGATGTGGTCATGACTCATTCTCTCATTTCCTGTGTTCTTGCCACTCTGCTCAAATGTCACTTCATCAGAGAAGTCTTCTTTCTTGGTATCTTCTCAAAAATACTAGTCCCTTTGGACCCTGATCTCTATGGCCTGCCTTATTTTTCATCTTGCCACTTGCCACTATGAATTCATTTGCTTCCTTTTTTTTCTCTCTGGAGAGAGTCCTCCACGGGGATTTTGTCTTTCACTATTATATTTCTAGGGGAAAAACATTTTCTGGAATAGGGTAGGTACCCAGGTGCTTTTATTAATTAAGTACAATAGGCATTATTCCAATACTTTAAATATTATTTCTAAAACGATTTGCTGTCTACATTTTATAGGTGTGATAGCCGAGGCACAGAATCCTGAGGTAACTTGCTCAGTCCACGGCTCACAGTTTAGGATGTAAATACTTTTCCTAGCGAGTCCTCTCTGCTCCTCGGTACTTGGAGCTCTGGCATCTCGATAAGGAAGGAGGCTGGGCTGCTGCTAGAGCAGTTTGGGAGGCGGGGTGTACCCAGAAAAGAGGCTAAATCAGCCTCTGGACAGCCTCCAGGAAGGCGCCCTTTGGGAGCCTGGCGCGCAGAGGACACCGGACCGATGGAGGCGGCCGGGCGCGGCGTGTACTTCTGCTGGGGCGCAGACGCGGGGCCCCGGAGGGCGGCGGCGGGCGCAGGGCTGCTGCAGGCGGCCAGCGGGGAGCGCCACTCGCTGCTCCTGCTGACCAACCGCGCCGTGCACGCGTGCGGGGACAACAGCCGAGGCCAGCTGGGCGGGAGCGGCGTCCCCAGCAGGGCGCGGCCGGGTGAGCGGGGGCCGGTGCGGGCGTGCGGGCCGCTGGGGTCGGGGCCGGGAGACCCAGGCGCCGGGCTTGGCTTGGCCGGGCGCATCTGCGTCAGTTTCGGTTTCCCCGCGCGGCTCCTCGGGTTTGTTTCGGTTTCCAATTCACCTGCGAGCGAAACTGAGAGCAGAAAATAACCTGGGCACGGTCCCCTGGATGGAGATGTGGTCCGTGCCCTCCGCTTTCCCGGCCGGCCTCGCCAGAGCGAGGTGCATCCGTCCGGCGCATCAGTCCGGAGGAGGCGGCCGGTCCCCAAACGTGATCTGTGCGCGGACACCTGCAACCTGCCCAGAATCACCCTGGGACCTCGCTTGGCTTAAAATTTAGAGATAGGCGACAGCATTTTTAGCACCACTGTTAACGTAGAAACGTGGGAAAGAAATCGTCTTTATCGCACACCCAGAGATAATTCCGAACGTTTTGATACATTTTCTCCTTGTTTTTTCTATATACATTTAATCTTTATAAAAATGTCAGTATATAGTTTTGTATATGCGGTATTTATACAACTCTGTAAACTGCATTTTTACCAAAATTAATGTCATAAACATCACCCTTTTATTATATAACTTTCTGAAATATATTTTAATTGCTGCATACCAGTCCAGGCTCTGAGAGTATCATGATTTAATCATCACTATTTTTGTGGAAATTAGACTGTTTCCATTTACAGGCTTTTATAAGTAATACTGATTGACATACGTCAATATAAAGTAAATATTGGACCATGTTCCTGATTACTTGCTTAGAATAGTTTCAGCAGGTGTGTGGAGGATGAAAAAACCTTTCCCCTACCATCTCAGGTTCAGTTCTTGAGACTTGTGAATTTAATGACAAAAGAAGGATTAATATGAGACAAAATAGACATTTTTATTAGTCTTGTACGTGGGAGATAATTTATGTACATGGGAATTTACAGAAACAAATGAAACTGAAAAAGGTGCTTAGATTCAGGAACTTGTGTACTACACTTAACAAAGGAAAGGGGACTCGAGCTTCAAGGGGTGACAAATTGTGGGGAAAATACTAGGAAATACATGGGAGAAAAATTTGTGACTTGATGGATAGAAGTGGAGATTTCCTAGTTTAAGTAAAATAGGCCAGGCATAGAAAGACAAGTGTGGAATGTAAAAAAGTTGCTCCTAGAGAAGTTGAGAGTGGAGCAGTGATTATTAGAGACAGGAGGAGAATAGGGAGAGCAGGATGGACAGAGGTGAATTAATGAGTACTGTTACGGTTAGATAGGAGTAAGACGTCTGGCGAGCTACTGCACAGTAGGGTGACTATAGATAATGATAACGTACCATCCACGTCAGAAGCTAGAAGAAAGGCACTTGAATGTTTTCACTATAAAGAAATGATGAGTGTTTGAGATAGATATGGTTAACTTGATTTAAATGTACACAGTGCATACTTATTGAAACGTAACATGGTATTCCACAATATGTACAATTTTTATGTGTTTTTACGTATCAGTTAAACTTTTTAAAAATCTAAGTCAAAAATGTTCCTTGGACAAACAAAAGAAAACTAGCAAAATTAATCCAAACACACACTATACTATGTATACGAGAATCTAAGGCAACAAAAAAGTTATTTCAGTAAGGGTCATTTGCACAGATCTGTCTTAGTGCTGACTCTGTTTAGGTGATAAGACTCACTCTTCTCCCTCTGGCATGAGACAAGGAGACACTTTCATGCAGGGAAATTAGTGTGCTGCTTACAAGCAGCTGAGGGCAGAGAGCGCTTTCTGGTCTGTTGATTCTCAACTGCCTTCAGATACACTGCCTGGCACATTTTGCAGTAGCATATACTGACACCTTTCATGTAGAAATAAGGAGCAAAGTGATACTTGATACCAAATTGTTCTCCAGGAAAGTGGTACCAATTTCTACCTTCATGACTGTATGAATCATTGGGAAATGCTTCAACAATGCATAGGTTGAATATGAAAACCATAAGATCATATACACAAACCGCCCCCCTCAAGAAACAAAATACAACAAAAACTTAGTTACAAAAACTTTACTGGTAACTACGTTCTCAACTCTAAATTTTTAAAAATTTAGAGACAGATTGGAAAAACAATTTAGATTGGCTTATGGGAAAATGTGATCAGGTTTTCATTTGTAGGCACAGTTAGGGGCTTCATAGGACTATATCTCTTCACTCTTCATCGTAAGAGGTTCTAGTGTCAGCCTGTCACACCCACAGGCAGCCTCCCTTCTGGTTTCCTCCCGAGGAAGAGACTCTGTTCTCACTGTTTAGAGTAGGGAAGGCAGAAGAGTAGAGTAGGAAGAGCCTGCCTTCTCTTCAGGTCTCTTTTTTTGGTAAGGTGAATATTTGGTCTAGCATCTTTGTCCCTAGAGGGTGCCCTCGTCTATGATGCCCACCATTTTTGCCACTGTTAAAGGTAAACTAAGGTACACTAAAATGTTAAAAATTTTATTTGAGTAAATTCTTGAAAGGACAGCACCAGACCTCAAGCAGTTGGATACAACTGGAGGAATATCAGGGAATTCCAGGAAGAAAATTTCAAAAGGTGTTTGAGTAGGCAAGACAAAAAGTCTTGATTAGTTAAGGAAAGTTTAGTCAGAGGTTAGCTGGCTGTCTCTTGATCGGTAATGTCCTTGGTAGAGATAAGTGGGTGATTTCTGATTCTACTTAAGTTTCATTTTCTTAGGCTAAATTAGATTTTTGCTTGCTTACGCAGGAATCCAAGGTGCCAGAACCGTCTCAGCCAAATTGTGTCCCAGTTATTTTAAGATGGTCATATTCTCATAAAGACAGTGTAACACATATTGAGCGCTTTTCCTTCCAGTATTTAGAATGGACTTCAGTCTTTGATTTAAAAGACATTAGAGAAGTTAAGAAATCTGGAGGTTTCTCCAGATTTGACCCTTCTTTTTGAATGAAAGAACCATTTTAAACTTGTTAAATTAATAATCTTCGGGGGGGGTGATTTGTTTTTCTTCCCAAAGAACCAATTCAGGCGTTGGTAAATCTACCCATTGATCTTGTGAGCTGCGGGAAGGAGCACTCCCTGGCTGTCTGCCACAAAGGAAGGGTCTTCGCATGGGGAGCGGGCTCTGAAGGACAGCTGGGGACTGGAAAATTTGAGGAGCTAAGTTATACACCTCAGTAAGTATGTCAGTTCCTTCCTTCATACTCCTTCATTCAATATTTTTGAGTATCATAAACCAGGCACCATGCAGGATACCAGGACACAAAGACGACTAGGACAAATACAGTCTCTAACCTCAAGGATTACAGCGCAGTAAGGGAAAGAGGTGGGAAAAATATACAATGCCAGGTATTTAGTTAGAGTTCCATAAGGGAAAGGGCAAGTGAAGTCAGACGGGATCCTTCCGTCTTAATGTCATCTTTTGGAAGTAACTGTGGGTACCCACTTGTATCCCCAGAGTACAAAGATTATTTTAAAATAAAAACATGGGCTACAGAAGATGCAGAAGGCAATATTATCTAAACATCCTTTGAACTAAAGCTGAGCCTCCCGAAAATCTAGTTGGCAGGTAACTAAATCCTGTGGTTGTTTCCTGCAAGTTTGCCTGCCATGCGGGTAGAATGCCCGTTACCATTACCATGAGAAGCCTGCACTCTCCCACTGAAGCCATAACGTACTTAAACTTTACTTTGGGCTGTTCCGCCATAGTAAAATACCACATGTAAATAAACCTTGTCTTTTCTCCTGTTAATTTATCTATTGCCAGGTAATGTGCAGCCCCCCAAATACTGGACCGCAGTCAGAAGAGGAAAAGTTTTCCTCCCAACACAATCTTTTGGCTTGTTGTAAACCACTGGGTCTTAGTATTTTACTTGGTAAAACGCCGGGGTAGGGGTGCCACATTTCATCATAGACAGCCTCCCAGGGAAGTGATACAGCAAGCAGTCAGCTCTGAATTTGTGTTCACGAATTACACACTTAAGGGATTTTCAAATGTTTCATTTTAATTCAAGGAAGATACCTCTTGTTATGTCCTCTGGTCATGAAATTGTATGAGAGAAATGATATGGCTTGAGGTGATGAGCAGCGAACTTGAAACTATTAAGAGAGAGAATTATAACAAATCTAGTTTTGTAGACCTTAATGATCAGCAATGAACTTTTATTGTAATCTAAGAATTGGGCAGCAGCCTGGTTCAGAATGCTCCACCCTACTGCCTAGGCAGGAGATTATATAGATATATAGATATATGTATCTCCAGAGAAAGAAATGCCCTACAGAAACCTGAAGTGTAATAGAGACAACCTCCTCATCAGTTACAGTTTGTGTCTGTCTTACTTGAACATGGTTTAAACAGTCAACTACTTGTGGCTGAAACCAGACTATTTGTTACAAGACTGAGTTATAGTCTATTTACATATCAATTAGATCACAGTTCACTACATATGGAGAAGTCATTATGTCAAACTTGAAATATGCATGTGATCAAAATATATGGTGGAAGTTTAAAATTTTAAGTTTATTACAGCAAAAGACACAATGCTATTTATCTCCCTTACGTACCCACCCTCTCTTCAAACACACCTATCCATTCATTCCTGCTATTTTCTGGAGTAGTTCTGGAAGTCCTCTTTCATGAGTTAATTTCATGAGGTGTGATCAAAAATTTAGTGAATGCTGCTGCTAAATGTCATTCAACAGAAGGCAGGCTGTAAGAACATTCCATAGATCCTCCTCCACCGTATTCACTAGATCTAGTACGGTGTGGCTTCCTGGCTCTTCTCCAAACTCAAAATGACCATGAAAAGTAGAAGTTTCAAATCAAGTCCGGAGATAAAGGCAGCCACGACAGCACAACTAAAGACACTCGTGAAAGAGGACTTCGAACCGCTTCAGAAAGTGACAAGATGATGGGATGAGTGTATGTGAAGCAAGGGGATTAATGGCAATGTGTCTTTTGCTGTAATAAATTCTTTTAGATTTTAAACACATCATGTATTTCACTCATATCTCATACGTCAGGAAACAACTTTCACCAAACTTACAGGAACGACAAGGCCGAGATGTGAGCCCAGTTTCCTAACTTGATAGCTATTTGACCTCTCTGAGTTCCACTGAGTTCAAACGTATTGAATTGTGGATAATTATCTTTTTGAGCCACAAAAGGTGGATGAAGGAATTTATTTTCAGTGAATAAGTAAAGTATGAAAATGATTATACTGATTTTGTTGTCTGAAAGGCCAACAAAAATTGTTTTTGCATTATGTACTGTTTGGGATTCTGTCCTGTACTTTTGAACATGTTGATGTCATGTTAAGAACTATTTGACCCAGTGTGGTTTCTGCCCAGTGCTTTGAATGCTGAACAGATTCCAGGAACCCTAAGTAAACATCAGGAGTAACTGTGACTCTTAAGGCGGCTTAATGCCTTGTCATCTTGTTGGTGATATACGTGAATGGATGAATGGGATTCCTATTATCCCTAGCTACTATCCAGAAAAACAACAACCAAGGACAGGCTTGGTAGTAGCTAGGCAAAAAAAGACCCTGTTGAGCTTGACTCTAGTCTGGTATAGTGAAGAGACAAGACACTGCAGTAAGTAGGAGAACCCCAGCACTGCTGTGTCCCTGCAAGAGGGAAGGGCAGGGTTTGCTGGCCTGGCAGGCTACTGGGTGAGACCACTCTAAAAGGGGGGTGAGAGAGGGACATTGAAGGTTTTAGAATAAAGGTACTATAGAAATATAAGAGAATAAAATTGATTTCCTATTCCTAGGATACTTTTAAATATTTGTAGTTCTCCTGGAAACTCACCCTAAATAAGGATTAATAGATTTTATTGTATTATTTTATTGTAGGGAAATAAAAGCTCTTACTGGTATAAAAATAATACAAGTTTCCTGCGGACACTACCACTCCCTGGCATTATCAAAAGGTAAAAAAGCACTTGGATCTCTGAGTGTCATTAGAAAGTAATTTTTTTGAATGATAATGTATTTTCTTGTCACTGGGACTGAATACCCAACACCCACAGCTTTAAAAAAAGGAGAGGTTTATTTGGCGTATAGTTCAGCTCATGGTTAGTTGGCTGCAAGGCAGAAGCAGCTTGGTGGAAAGGCCTGGGTGGTAGGAAGTGGCTCACATCATGGCATCCAGGAAGCAGAGGAAAAAAAAATGAGTAGAGGAGGGAGATTTACCATTCCAGGTCATGTCCCCAGGGACCCACCCCGTCTTAATCCACTGATGATTATAGTGTCCCCATGATCCAGTCACCTTCCGAAACCCAACCTCTGAACACATGAGGCTTTGGGAGGACATTTTAAAAATCTAAACCATAACAATAGCTGTTGGTTTATTAAGATTCATTTTAATGCCTTTAGACGTTCTTAACTCTGTAGGTTTCATCGGATGTGATATTCTTCTTTTTTTTTTAAATTTCTTTGCTTTTACTCTAAATAGTGCCTAATTCATATCTTAGTACATAGGGCCATCCCGTTCCCAAGACCTGACTGGCCAACTCCCTCAGAACTTAATAGTGGCTTCATGTCTAGTGTTTTGCCCTTTATGCTGTACGGTTTGTCCAATCCACCAAACTGAGAAAGGGAGCTATTTGTCCATTTTACTTAAATCAAAGAAAAAAGTCAAGATGTCAAAATTGTGACCTTACAGTTTTCTACTAACCCTGCCTATACTTTTTTCTCAACCCAAACTTCTCAGTGGGAAGAGTGTAGGGGAGAAAAATCTTTTCTTCTACCCTCTCATGTGTCTGTGGCCTTCAAATTCAATGAACAGAAGACAGATTAGCAGAGAAAAGGAATCCAGGTTTTTACTCATATTTGTGTGCACAGGAGTTTACAGAAAAGAAATACTAAAATAAGTGGGTAGATTTGGATACTTCTATATCACTTTAACAAGGAAAAGAGAGTTTGTGCTTAAAGGGATGGGAAGTTATAAGAAAGTGACTAGAAAATGTACGGGGAAACTACTGGAAGGTGTCTTAGCTACTTTTCTCATTCATGAGACAAAATATCTGATACCCAAAGTTAAAGGAGGACAGGTTTATTTGGCAGTTTGTACAGGTTTCAATCTATTGTCAGCTGGCTCCAAGGCACGCTGGCTCTAAGGCAGGGTGGCATGGCAGAGGGGCATCGCAGAGGAGAAATAGTCCATGGCAAAGCAGGGCGGGCAGAAGGCAGCAACCACCAAGCAAGCAACAGCAGCAGGTGACAAGCATGGACCCTCTTTCTGTCCCTTATATCCTATCCAATGCCCTGGGTGGGGCACCATCATACCATGAATTGATTCTAACATCACATCCTTGATCCCAGCATCATATGCTCTAGATCCAGCCACTTCCTCAAAGCCCCACCTAGACTGCATAAGGCTTTGGGGGGGTCATCTAGACACAAGCCATAACAGAAGGTAAAGACGGTACAATAATTTTAGATTTATTTATGCAGACTCATCTCAGTGCACACTCTCTGCCTTCAGCAGTAAAGGCTGCTGTCTGCCCTGGTATGGGAGGGGGGACCCCTTCACAAAGAGACATTTATGCCTACCTGTTAGGCAAGTGAGCATTGGAAACTTCCTGCATCTGTTGATTCTCAGTTGCCTTCAGCTAAAAATAATCCTTATGCAACAGTGGCCTATTTAGGGGTGGGCTATCCTGATCTCTTTCAAGGGACATACAACGGTTGCTGTTCCTCAGGTGATATGTAGCACATGATTGGAACTGTCACAGGGGCTTTGGGCAGCCAGCGTTTACTGCTTGCTTTCTGTGTGCTAGCTGTTGTGTTAAATGTTTGACATGTGTTTTCTCATGTAATTGCCTAGAAAACACAGGAACTAGGTATTATTCACATGCTCATTTCACAAATGAGGTGATTTGGGCACAGAGACCTCAAATAATTTAACCAGAGTTAAAACACTAAGAAACAGAAGAGGTGAGATTTGAACCTATGTTTGTTTACCTCCCAATCTGCACTGTACCACATGGCCTAAGAGACTAAGTCATATCCCATGGCTGATACGTGATTTCTTCCATCTACCATCTCCAGCTGTTTGGGCACAGTGAATCCCTTAAATGTATATGATTTTTGTCAATTCTACCTCAATAAAGCTAAAAAATATTGTAGAAATAATGTAGTAGTTTCACCTTGAGTTTGGTTTCCAATATGTGTGCGATTCTGAATTTCTCTTTTTTATCTTGTAGGCGGCCAAGTGTTTTCATGGGGAAAGAACAGCCATGGGCAGCTGGGCCTTGGGAAGGAGTTCCCCTCTCAAGCCAGCCCTCAGAGGGTGAGATCCCTGGAGGGGATCCCGCTGGCTCAGCTGGCTGCAGGAGGGGCTCACAGCTTCGCCCTGTCTCTCTCAGGAACTGCATTTGGCTGGGGAAACAACAACGCAGGGCAGCTGGCCCTCAGTGGGAATAAGGTCCCAGGTAGGAAGGTGGTCTTGTTCTTAGAGTGAGTTGTTATTTTCTTCCAACTGGAGGACTGACCCAACAAGGGCCAATCTCACAGGTAAAAGTGGTTCCCAGACCTCGTGACAGATTAGCATCCCCTGGGGAGTTATCATAGTTTCCTATTGTTGCTGTAACTAATTCCTACAACAGAAATTTATTACATTACGGAGGTCAGAAGTCTGACATGGTTCTCCCTGGGCTAAAGTCAAGGTATCACCAAGGCTGCCTTCCTTTTTGCAGGTTCTGAGAATACATTTTCCTAGCTTTTCTGGCCTCTAGAGGTCACCTCTAGAAATTGGCTCAGCCCTCTTCAAAGCTGTCAGGGATTGATTGTCTTTCTCAAATCACATCACCCTGACGTTGACTCTTCTGCCTCCCTCTTCCTCAGTTAAAGGACCCTTGTGACTACAGTGGGCACAGCTGGATAATCCAGGCTAATTTCCATATTTTAAGGTCAACTGATTAGCAATTTTAATTCCATTTGCTCCCTGACTTCCTTTTGCCGTGTAATCTAACATATTCACACGCTCTGGGGTTAGAAAGTGGGAGATCATTATTCTTCAGGGAGCTATATTCTGTCTACTGTAAAATCCCTTTAAAAATCTTGATGTGGGGGATTTAGCTCAGTGGTTAGAGTGCTTGTACAGCAAGCACAAGGTCATGAGTTCAATCCCCAGCACCAAAAAACCAAACAACAACAAAAACCTTGAGGTGGAAAAGTCTTGATGCCCAGGTTAAACTCGTGCTGATTAAATCAGAATGTCTGAGAGTGAAAGCCAGGCTTCAATCAGTCTTAAAGTTCCCCCAGATGATTCCAATGCGCAGTGAAGTTCTGGAACCATTGGAAGTCTGCTAGCATTAGGAGAAATGGCCACTTCATCAAAACAAAGGAAAACTCTAAACAACCAGTTCCCCTAAAAACAAAACTCTCCAAGAAATAGTCTCCAAGAACCGTGTACTCCCTTGTTCAAGTCTTTGAATTTGGCTAATCTATAATTAGCACTCATTATGTGCTAGTACCGTGCTGAGCATATACATCTCATTTTATTTAACACTCTTAACATCAGGTCATTTCTCTTATCTTTATTATTATTACATTAGCAGAGCACCTACTATGTGACAGAAAGAAATACAACAGGATGGCAGTATTATTGGGAAAGTCTTGAAGTTTAGGTCCTAGGCCAGCCTCAGGCGTTCCATAAGGTTAAACCATTTCTAGGGAGAAATGCTGAAGGATAGTTTTTTTATCTTTTCCAAAGCACAGTTTTCTCTCTGTTTTATACTTCTGGTTGTTTCCTTCTAAAATCAGATTAATAAATTATAAGATAATAAGTATACAAATGATATAAAAATATGAGAACTTATTAAAGTCTGAGTCTGTCTCTTATACTCTAGAATTCTACTTTCTTTTGACAGTGCAAAGCTACAAGCCTCGTTCAGTTGGTGCACTGAAGAATCTGGGTGTGGTTTATATCAGCTGTGGCAGTGAGCACACTGCAGTGCTTACTCAGGTAACCCGAAATGTGTTACTAGTTTTTAAAATCCTAGAGAATGTTAACAAGGTGTATGTGCTGATTATTGTTAAAAGCAAGAAGTCACAGTCCATTCAGGCTCCTACAGTGGAATGTTTTAGACTCAGTGGCTTACAAGCGACAGAAATTTACTTCTCACAGTTTGGGAAGCCAGGAAGTCCAGCATCAAAGTGCCAACAGATTCATAACAAGTGCTAACTTTCTGGCTCTGAGGCAACCGTATTTTTACTGTGTCTTCACAGCAAGAGGTGAGGGGTCTCTCTTGAGTCCTATTTTATAAAGACACTAACCCCAACCATGATGGTTCTCTCATGACCTCAACATCTACCAAAGGGTCTCTCCTCCTAATATCATCACGTTTAGGGTTTTAACATAAAACTTAGAGACCACAGCTGTTTAAACCACAGCATAAGATGTATAACAATATCCAGACATACCTACTCAGTGTACAAATATCTAAAGAAGAGAAGTGAACCAACTATAAATCATGAGATTTTCAAATTCTATAATAAAAGTTAATATCAGCTTTAGGAAATGTTTAGATAGCTATTAAATTAGATAAATATAGGAGCTAACCTTTTAGTATTCAATAACCCACTTTACAGACTATAATATACTTTGTTCCACATCCTGCTTTAAACAGTTATGACCCAGTTTCATAAGTGTTTTTCTCTACTTCTTGTCCCAGCCATACAATATATCCCAGTAGGATGGATAGATTGAAACCCTTTGTATAATTGAAATATTTATTTAAAAACTATATACCCCAAATGAATTAATTAATTTATGTATT
>PVJO010032818.1:0-12743 GCA_004026905.1 Hystrix cristata | reverse complement strand
ATAATATCTATTTCACCTCTTTGTCCTTATTTACAGTTATGGTTTCTCATATCAGAGAAACAATTCGATGTGTGCTCATCACTGTCTGATTTATTTCACTTAAGAGTATGTTCTCAAGAAACATCCATTTGTATATGAATGACTCTAGTTTATCCTTTTTTATGGCAGTGTAGTACTCCATTGTGTAGAAAAACCACATTTTCTTTAGCCACTCGTTGGTTGTTGGGCATTTAGGTTGTTTCCAAGACTTAGCTATTACAAATTGTGTTGCTATGAACATGGTGGTGCATACGTCCTTGTGGTATGACGATTTTAATTCTTCTGGGACGATCCCCAGTAGGGGAATAGCTGGGTCAAATGGAACCTCCAGTTGTAGTTTTTTGAGGAATCTCCATATTGATTTCCACAGTGGTTGGACCAGTCTACATTCCCACCAACAGTGGAGGAGTGTTCCTTTTTCCCCACAGCCCCGCCAGCATTTGTTATTGGTTGATTTTTTCCATATACGCGGTTCTTTCTGGAGTGAGGAATGTTTCTTAAAATACGGCTTAGGGACCCACTATACAAGAATCATTTGAAGTTCTTGCTACACATGCTTGTTTATGGACCCCATTCCAAACATACTGAATCAGATTAACTGAAAATGGGCTTAGAAGTATGCAATTTAAACAAGCACCCCAAGCCATTCTCCTAGGCATTAATATTTGAAACATATAGCTGTGGCAGCATCCTTCCTAACTCAGCCCCGATTCAGCATCTTCACAAACCTGTACTGTAAATTCACCACTATCTGTGCTCTGCCCCGCCCAATGACCTAGTCAAAAGTTGTATGATACAGGATAAAAAGTTGTGGACCATGACACACCATGAAAAGGGTCATGTTTTCAATAATGGCAAAAACAGAGTGCTGCAACTAAGAACATCCAATCTCCCAAGCATTAAGTCAAAACTCTATCCATTAGTGCCAATTCCTTCCTCGTGCCAGAGTCAGGGCAATAGACCAAGTAAAGACAGCAGAGAGCAGCAAGATACAGTCATCTAGGGCAGAAAGAACTATTTATGACTGAGAACCACATAGCCTGGCAAGGCTGGGAATATTTAATACTGGCAGGTAATTGGTATCAGTGTAATTGGGTATTTAGAGCAAGGCATGGAGGTAGAGGATCTGAGACAGAGGGCCAAAGAGGTGCCTGAAACACTCAGCACAGCAAGAAGACGCAGGCAACGCCCAGCAGAAGAATCAGGGACTGGTGAATTGAGAAAAGGCTGTGTTAACAGGTATAGCAAGACAATATAAAACAGTTAATCATGACATGGGCCAAAGCAGAGGAGTTCGTAGGTTAGGCAGGCCCATACTACAGCTCTGAGTGTCTCTAATGTCAGCTCTCACGTCTCATGAAGTGAGGGACCTCTTGTAGCTAAGGTACCCCCTATACATAAGTCTGTGTCTTCTATCCAAAGTACCAACTATATTAAGTCAGGCCCAAAAAATAAAACCAAACTTAGGCAGATGAAGGAGTTTATTAGCTCCTGTCATGAAAATTTCCTGAGTAGTGTTTGTTTCATGCTTAGCTGGGTAAGATGTTCATCAGTGACTGGAATTCAGCTTTATCTCTCAGACAGGTATTTTTGCCTACAAGTGGGACTGACCACCAGCAGATCACAATATCCATCCCATTACCTTAATCCAGTCTGAATTAATGGACCCAACTTTGCAAATAAGCTAATGTCCTGGGAAGGATGTCCATTGCCCCAAGCTAAGGTAATATATGTATTTGTTTAAGGTGAGAAGGTGGTTATCATGTGGCTCAGGGTAACCAAGTTATCCCATATTGCCCAGGATGCTTCCAGTTTTTAAACTGAAGATCCTGTGTCCCAGGAAACCCCTCAGTTCCAGGCAATCCAGGAAGGTTGTCAGCCCAGGTGTGTGAGGTTAGCCTTACTCTACGTGAAATGAATTATCCACAGGAAAGAACATTTCTGTTACAGGATGAAGAGGTGTGAAGGGCTGAAGGAGTCAGAATAGTGACTAACCCGGGCCAGATCCGTCTGGTTTGGATGGTAAATGTTCTCAATCACCTGCTTTCTCTGCAGCCTCTACACTGGAGGCACACTGCTTTTCAGAGCGGGCTGGGCCCATGCGGCTGTCCTGGGCTACTGCCTTGGAGCATTTCCTGAACGGGGCCTGAGGATTCTCTTCAGGGTCCTCACAAACTGCTCTAGGGCTCTTAACTGATCCTACTTCCTGGCATGGTCTTGATCTGACTTTTCTGTGACCTGACAGCCTGCTCCTTGGCTTTCATTTCTGTCTTCATTCTGTTTCTTTAACTCACAGCTTCCTGGTCCTCTGATACTGCAGTGGCATCATGCTTGGAGATGGCCTGCTGTTCCTTCACAAGGTCTGTGCAGCCAAATGCAGCTGAGATGCAGCCAAGTGCCCCTGTTCACACAGTTAGCCGCCGGCCCCACCTGCTGCCAGGAGGGACTCTGCGTCGCTGTCCACCAATACCCCGTGCCATGCTGAATTTTGATACAAAGGCTTTATACTTACACCTGCTAATGCTCTGGTTTCACACACACACACACACACGCACGCACCCTCTAATCTTTATTTCACAAATGAAAACACTGAGGCTCAGAGGAATGAAGTAAGTTATCCAAATTCAGAAATCAAGTTAATTCTGAAGCTAGAACTCAAAACCCTGAGTTTTCTCTACTGTACCATATTCTGTTGAGTAATATGATGGTAGTAGCTAGGTAAAGTAAAAAGTTGTCACTACTGACAACTTCTGAAGACTATTATTTTTTAAAATTCTGCTTGCCCGCTCTCTCTCTTACACATAACCTTATATTACTGGCAATCAATAAGGCCAAAAACATATGTGACTTTTTTTTTTCAGAATTTTACAAACTAACTTGTACTTCTACAACTTCAACGGTGGAGAAATATTTTAAATATATTTTAAAATTATATGTTAATAATTAATTTAATACTTCTAAACCTTCAATTCTAAATGTATCGTTCTTCATGGATCAGATATTGTTCTAAACCAGTTCTTCTCAGTGTGTGGCTGGTAACTTTGGGGTGCATGATATCAAAGCTGTTTCATAATAATATTAAAATGTTATTTGCATTTTCTCTAATTTCACGAGTGTAGTGCTAGTTTCTAGAATGTACATGGCTTGAAATTTTCAACAGGTTGGCTGCAAAAGCGGTATTAGAATCCAAGATGTCTTCTCTTAAATCAAATACTAATGAGTTATTTTTAAAATCTAAGACAATGTCATTTTTTCATCGAACTTTTACTTCAGAACGTACTGTTATTTTTGTAAAAATATTATTTGTGTTAACATGTAATAAATTGATTAGCGCAATCCTCCTATCTCTGCATCCCTGGATTATTTTAAACTGAACTAATAAATGTATTTTAAATTTCTGCATTTAAATTTTGATGTGGTAAGTATCAATTGAATTAACTCACACCAACAAAAGTTCTTAGGGGCCCTCAATAATTTTTAAGAGTAAGAAAAAGACCAATAAATTAGAGAAATGTTGCTGTAATCAAAAGATTTCTGCTGTTAAATTCTAAATTAAAAACTTCTAGTATGTGATTTTAACACTGAGGCAGCAGGATCATGAGTTTGAGGCCAGCCTGGGCTGAAGAGTGAGAGCCTGTCTCAAAATAAACAAAAGAAATAAAAAAATGACTTGAGAGCCTAGAAAACTGGAGTGATAAGGACAGTCGACAAGTTATGAAAGAAGATGCAGTATTTTTTAATATACGATAAACTCATAACTTGAAACTCCTGTCAGTTATTCATCATGGCTGTTCGTCATGGTTGCTCTCATACTTCACATCTGAGTCCCTGCACTTATGACTCAAATAACACTACCAATGCTTATCAACTCATTTAAGTCAATGGTAAAAAAGGAAAGAAAGTGACAAAATCAAACATTATTTTAAAGGCCTTGGAGAAGCGAGCTTTCATTTCATTAAATGTAACATCTAGTTAGAAAATTCTTAATCACAATTTAAGGCATTCAGACTTTCAAAATAGGATTGCAGGTGAATTAAATCATCATTGAATTAGGAAAAAGTAAAGGGGATAAGAATCCAAGACAAAATTGGCTCTCTAGGGAAAGAAGAAACATCTACAACTAGAGAACACACACACACACACACAGAGAGAGAAAAACCGCACACAGAATCATCTCATTTATTTCCTCTGTTTTTGATCTACAACTTTAGAAGACACTCACATCTTTTCCAGTTTGTTTTCCCCTTGGGTCCCAGTCAAAGAGCTGCTGAAATAGTTCTAAAGGAGAATTACAATTATAATTAAACTTACTGAAAAAGACTTTGATGTAGAAAGGAAGATAGTGGTTTCTTTAAAATCATCATTTTTGTTTATCTTTTCAGCTCAACCAAATTTGGTTAGTAAAAGGAAACTGGTCATATTTCAGGGTTATTTTCTGGGTCACTATTAGGATGAAGAGTCAAGATTGTTTTGTGATTTTACAAACCACACCTGTTGAGTAGCCATGTGGCAGGAGCGCTCCTCAGACCTCACAAGAAGAGAAAACAGCAAGGAGCGGTCACCAGGAGCTGTCCGGTCTGGCAGAGGATGACAGCTGACCACTAAAATCAACATGGTGAGCTGGGCATGGTGGTACACACCTGTAATCCAGCACTCTGGGAGGCTGAGGCAGGAGAATTGCAAGTTTGAGCTTAGCCCAGGCAACTTAGTGAAACGCTGTCTCAAATAAAATATAAAAAAGCAGGAAGGGAAAAAAGGAAAGAAAGGGGATAAGGAAAAAATGGAAAAATGTAAATAAACCTGCTGTAAATAGGGAAGGAGGGAACAGAGGGAAGGGATGGGGAAGAGGGAGGAAAACCAAGAGGCATCATGTACAGGTACAAAATAACCATGATGAACGTGATCATTATGCATACAATGTACCAATACATGTTCTTGGTAAAAAAAAATTTAAAAATTAAAAAAAAAATTCTGGGAATGTAGGTCAATGTGAAGGCCATGGGCTCGATCCTGTGCACACAGGAGGAAGAAGGGGAGGAGGAGAATTGAGGAGGAAAAAAGGAGAGAAAATCAACCCGGCGAGTTTTTTCTGTTGAGCTGATTGTATGATATCTTATTTTCCCCCATGATTCCTGTCTCTTCCTGTTTCTCACACAAACTGGAGCCCGCTATCTATGAATGTCTAGAAGTACTAATTTAAAACAAATTTTAGAAATCTATTTTTAAAATTTTGCTGTACTTGCTTAGATTACTAAAGTCACTCTAAGGGGCTTGAAAACCCATTTACTTTTCAGCTGTCCCAAGTGCCTACAGATTAACATAATTGGGAAGACGGCAATGCTTTGTTAAGAATACTGACTGAGGGAGGGAAATGAAAGAAATCTGATTTCAAATGTTAGACTGTATTTGGAGAGAGAAGGTAAACTAGCCTGGAACAAAAGCAGGGGGAGTAGCTTTGAGGTTTTTGTACTATCTCAATATTAATCCTTGCATATTTGCCTCAGATTGCATAGTTTAAAGTAGCAGTACATTTAACTAGAAATACAAAATAGATGTGTATTCAAATATACAGTATACTCAAATATACTAATTACACTTGTGTCTGGGAAACACAAAAACTATAAAATATTGGCCCTTGCCTTCTGGATATTTATAAATCTTGAGCAAGCAAAAATGATAGAATGGTTACACAGCAACAATATATCAGAAAGTGGAAATGGGAGTCCTCACCATTTAGCCCATTCTCTTTCCAGGAGAAGCTCCATGTTTAGAGAAATCCTCAATTCAAAAGAATAACATTTCTTAGACACATGACAACTAGTTATTCAACTACTAATTTTATAACTAGATTTAAACCTTTTCATGCACGACAAGAAAATTGGAAAGCTGGAATAAGAATCATCATGTCAGATGATCTGGCTATAAATCAAACTTGAAGGAGACCTTACTAGAGTGGCGGAAAACCCCACGAACATTCTTACACAGCAGAGCTGGGGCTGAGGCCATGTGGAGTTTCTTATCCCCTGGGATGGTGAATGTCAGTGAACTCGCCAGTGAACTAACACATGCATGGGCTTGGTCTACTGAGGTAGATACAACCTTCAAGATGCCCTGTTTCACTTCGAAATAGCAATGGCTATTTTTAAAGTAATCTCAAAAGCCATTCACTGTTCAAAGGCCCCTTTGCGATAAAGACTAGCAGTTTTGTCCCATTATCTGTTTCCCTTTATTCCATTATAATAAAACTCCCAATTTAGAGGTGAACATAAAGTAGCCTTATCTCTTGCAGGATGGCCTCTCTTGCAGCTGTTGTCGCATATGTGACTAAGTTCTGCCAGACTGTCGTAAGAAACTTGCTCCTCTCCTTTCCTCCTCTCTGCTGGCTAGAATGCAGATGTGATGACTTGTGCCGGAGCAAGCATCTGAAACCATGAAGCAACTCTGTTAATAGAAGCTATGTGCAGCAAAGCAAGATTTAAAAACAAGCAACACAAAAACGACCTGGGTCCCAGACACTTTACTAACCCCAGAACTCTATCCCTCACCTCTCTATAAAAGAGAAATAAGTGTCTACCTTCATAAAGTCATTAGTTTTGTTTTTTCTGTCACTGAAGTAAAATCTAAGTCTAATGCTCATCTAAATTCTAAAAGAAAGAAGTAAGAATAATCACCCACAACCGTACAACTGAATATAGTCACTACTGTCCAGATTGTCTATCACACTTCAAATGTGGAGATCTGGAATTTAAATGTCTATAAAATATACATCAGGATTATAAAGGCAGTACAAAAGAAATAATGTGGGGTTAGGGATTTAGCTCATGTGGTAGAATGCTTGCCTGTCAAGTGCAAGGCCCTGAGTTCAATCCTCAGCACCCCCCCAAAACAAGAAATAATGCAAAAACTGCTCTTTAATAACTTTATTTTGATTGCCTGTTGAATGATATTTTTATGTGTCTGGGCTAAATAGATCATGAAAATTAATTTCACTTGTTACTTTTTATTGTGGCTAATATAACACTTAAAAACACATATATGTTCTACATTTTGTTTCTGTGGAACAGCACCGATCTGGAGCATATGGACACTTTGATGTGGCGCTCAGCAGCTATCTTCACTGAAGAGCAAAAAAGATAAAGCAAGCAGCAACTATCGTATTTTAGATTTAGATCAGGCATAGATTGAGATCAGTATCTTTCCAACAAGGATTTTAAAAATGAGAACGAAGGATTGTTAATGTACCTTTCCAAGAAAGAATCTCTCAGATGAGTTTAAATTTGATTCTGTTTCAAGGTAGAAAGTGATTAAATGCTCAAGATCCCTGAAGCACAATAATTTTATAAGTGATCTTTGATACAAAATCCAGTATCTTAGGTAAAATTTTTGTGCATATATAAATACATATATACAAATACAAGTACTGTGTCTTACATATGTTTTAGATTTTTTTGTGTGTTATTAATGTTTTAATGAGCACCAATAGCTATTTTTGATGTGGGTCTAAAGTCAATTACAATTTAGTGCTGTGCTTGGTAGCGTTTACCTTGTATGATTAAATTCTCAAGGTTTTTTTCCTGTTTTCTGATTTTTAAGACAGAGTCTCATTGTGCACCCCACGCTGGCTTCAAGCTTGCAATCCTCTTGCCTGAGTCTCCTGAGTGCCGGGATTTCAGGTGTGCAGCACCACGCCCGGCTCGCTCCATTAAATTCTGCTCCTGCTCAGGTGGTGGGTTTGCAGGTTGGCTCACGTAGTGATCGTGCTCCAGAGCGAGCAGGGTGGGCTGGCCACAGCTGGTGCTGGTCTCAGAGCTCTTTCTATTTAGTAGCAGTGCTGCCGTCTTTCCCAAGACTTCATGTCAGGGGCGCGGATGTCCACACTGGCCGCGGTGTGTAAAGCCCGGTGTCCTTGTGGGCTGGCTCTAATTTCTATAGATACTGTCATCGCTGTGTACATGTGACTAAGAGGTGAGTGTGCAGTAATAGTCCAGTAAACTCTTACCGAAATGGGAGGGGAATTCTTTGACTAAAGGAATATCCTGGTTTTTGACATTCAATGTACATTTTAAGTTTCAACATCTGGATTATATGAAATTACACTTTACTCAGAGAATAGGGTCAGTCTTTAGAAAGCAAATATCTCATTTACTTCACAAGCTTGGAGTCAACTGAGAATAAGACATAGATATTTTTATAGGGACAAAATACCTATTTTATTACTGAGAAAGCTATTGGGAAAGTATGACTGTGAATCTGTAGTGAAAAGGAAGCTGCCATTCTGCATTCCCGCTAGACCTTGCAGCAGCTCACAGGAGGAAAAAGTCTGGTCTGCCCAGGAGACCCACTTAGGCAAAACTGCTGCCTCCGTCTAGTCTGGTGCGCAAACAGATGAAAGCAGTAAGAAACCCTGGTGGCTTTAGTCCTGTATTAATTAGCGTCCCCAAATCGAGACACAGGGGCCAATGGGGTACATGTGGGAAAGAAATGAAGAAGAACCTCTACAGATACGGAATCAAAGCTGTAATGGAAAGAACAGAGAAGCTTATTCTTTTCTTGTTGAACCCACTTCTGGTTAGAACTTGGGAGTCTGAGAGCTAACACTTACCTAGACGTTGCGACATAAGGGTCAGTATGGTGGATGTCTGCTTGATCTGCCTTCCCAGCATTCAAAATTTCTGGCAAAGAAATACCCCAGTTTTCCTGTATGGAATTACCCTTTTCCTCTTATAGTAGGTGGGATTCTGATACTTTTGACCCCACCCCTCAGCCAGGCCAAGTAGGGCATTCTATGGAGCATGTAACCCACCTTGGACCAACTGGCCTGCGTCCTAAAACCCGAGTTGAAGCACCTAGGAAAGGAGCACCCTCTTCCTGTGAGGGTTCAAAGGTGGCCGATGTGAGCCTGCAGTCCTGGAGACACTGGTCTTCCAAAAGGAAATCAATGACGATAGAACGATGGAGACATTCTGAGTCCTTATATTTTGAATGAGTATTGGATGTACAGTTTTGCCTACAGCCAGTCCTATTCCAGACACTTACCCATTGCTTATTAAAGTCAGTGTATTCTTTTTTATGTTTTTAAAGTTTTTTGAATCAGACTTTCTTCACTTAATGTCAAAACAATTTCTGTTAATAAACTAATACACACATATGCACACACATCTTCCTCCTAGATTTGTCACAGAACCTAAATTGTATGCAGGAGGAATTTTCTCACAAAAGTACTATATAGTCAACTAGAACAGTTTGCTGCTAAGTAACCTAATAGCTTTTGAGGAGAGGAGAGTAGGAAAATGGACATTTTATCAAGGATACTTGTATTTCTCTTAGGAAAAGTAAAGCGTGGAGAAGCTGATTTCTTTGTTGTTGAACTGGTTTGAACTTGATAATTAGTTACGTTATCTCAAACAGGAGCAACAGGGGAGTTTTTAAAACATAAATGTGTGAAGCCTACTTTAACCTGCTGAATATATTCTGTGATATGTCTTCAGATTTTTTTTTAAAAAGTTCTACAATTTACAACTGATTTTCATTGTCTGACAGGTTTGCAAATATTAGTGTAGAGACTGAGATGGTGGTAAATCACCCTGGTAATATAGATTCACTTATTCATTCAGACATTATTTTTAGGTTTCTATTTTGCTACAGGCCAAACAGAATGCGAGTATGAATGGTAGAGTTGGCATGAAGAGGTCTCATGCAAATGACAGACCACCCACAAAGAGCCGGCAGCCTGACACTTGGACTCTAATGAAGCATGAACAAAGGTCTGGATGGGCAAGCTGGAAATAGAAACAGGCTTACTCTACTAACTTGCTTGTTGTTTGCAGTACTGAGGATTGAACCATGACCTTCATATTGAGCTACATCTCCACCACCACTCCCCCTTTTTTTTTTTACATTTTGAGACAGGGTCTTGCTAAGTCACTAAGTTGCCCAGACTGAGCTCAAAAGCGAGATCCTCCTGTCTCAGCGGCCCAAAGTGCTGGGATTATAGGTGAGCACCACCATACCTGGCTTCTGCTGGGGTACTGAGAAAGGGTTATATAAAATAGAACCCTTGAAAAAGGGGATGTACGGGCAGACAGCAGGAAAAGGAAAGAACACTAGGCCTGGGGATTAGTGGATACAAAGGAGGAATGTTTGTAAGGTCTTGGATTAATCTGAAAATAATGATTTTGGTGTGAATTGAGAAATTCCTGCAAAGTGCAATGTGGCAGCTGAGGAAGAAAGAGGAGGTAGTTTGGTTTTTAATTTCATGAAATGCTTCAATTGGGGAATTGTTTGTCCCCACTGGTATGTATAATCCATCGATCCACCCAGATTTAGCCTTTTACCTTCCCCAAGAAATTGTGTTTCTTCCTAGCTTAGATTCCAAGGTCAATCATTATTGAATTTTCCATGAATATACTCTCCAGCTTTCTGCTCCTCTTCCACTTTGCTGCGTTCATTTAATCACAATGTTAGTTAAGTCCAACTCTCGCACTTCCCCATGCTTCTACACATGCGATTGAATGTGGACAGGGAAAATCCAAAACCACACTGACCGGTCTCACCTCCCATTTCTGATCACTGAAGAGCAGAGCTGCTAGAAATCATACTTGACAGTTCATTCACTCTCCCATTCTACTGGGCCATGAAATCATACATTGTCCTCTCTCACACCTCCAGCTCCTCCCACATCCAACTCTCAGATGACGTTGCTTTCTGGGGTTCACTGAAAAACTGAAACACTGGAGAAAAGGCTTCTACACACTACACTGTCACATATACCTGCTTACCTGCTTCTGTGACTGTCTACCTCCACTCTTGTCCAAGCTCTGGGCCACGGCTAATCCCATGCCACGTCCACACGCACTCACCTTCTCTCAATGACTAAAAGACACTGTTCAGACAATTCTCCCCATCACTTCTATTGGCACAAGTTATTCTCCCGTCATAAAAACAAATACCCTCATTGACTCTATTTCTTTCTTTCATGAACTCCCTGCAAGAGTCATTTGCAATATGCATGGCCTCCAATTCCTACTTCCATTCCCCTTTTTTTTTTTTTTTTTTTTTTTTTGTGCTGGGGATTGAACTCAGGGCCTTGTGCTTGCAAGGCAAGCACTCTAACCACTGAGCTAAATCCCCAGCCTCCATTCCCCTTTAAGCCAGTTCGTAGAACCAGCAACATGTCCAATTAGACGATACAGTGTATGGTCACTCTATGCATAACTGCTTCTTCTATGGCCCCACTTTAGACTGTTTTTCACACAAAGGCCAGAGTGATCATTTGAAAGTTAAGCCAAACCTTGTCACTCCTCTACTCAAAGCCCTCCCATAGCCTCTTTTTGCACTCAGAGTAAAAGCCAAAGTCCACATGTCGGCCTGAAAGACCCACAGGATCTGACCTCCCATTTCTTCTCTGACATAATCTTCTCTGATTTGACCATTTGCTACTTTGCTCCAGTCACACTGTGCTCACTGAACTTGGTAAGCACCCGGCACCTTCTCATCACCGAGTATTTGCACTGCTTTTTCTTCTTCTTACATGCACTTTCCCAAGATCACTATAACTTACTCCTTACCTATTTCCAAGCATTGTTCAAGTATCATCTTCTGGTTGTGGCCTTCCCTGTACGTGGAATTTAAAACTGCACGTATGCATGCAGGTACCCATCCACACACCAACACACCCACAGGCACACATATTATCTCCTTTCTCTGCTTTACTTTTTTCTTATCATTTATCTAGCCTGCTATGTATCTTATTTATTGTCTTCTATTAGAATGCAGACTACATAAAGCCACACATTTTTACCTGTTTTGTTCACTGTTCTATTTCTACTACCTAGAAGAATGCACACAGTAGTAGTTCAATAAATGTTTGTTGAATGAGTGAATGAATAAATGAACATATGAACAGTGATACAATAAAAGTATATCAGACATGATTTTATCTTATCTTGTTTTTAAAACAATAGCCATGGAAGTAATTGAGGATAAGCTTATGGGAAGAGATTACTCACTGGGAGAATAGTTCAGAGGCTGTTAGTATAAGATATTGCACCCAAACCTAAGCAGGGGTGGTACGAACAGAGAAGGATGTGGGTGGACCAGCTGGGACAGGGACTAGGAAAGACAATGTGGTCAGTGCCTATGTGGAGTCCTGGGGGGAGGTTTGTACTATTCAACCTGGCTTATGCCAGAGAGTGGCAGAAAAGTCTGCCCAGTTAGGGAACAGAAAAAAGGAGCTAGAAGTGGAAATTCAGTCCCTACAGACTACATCATTCTATTCCTTTTGGGTAAATCCCACTTCGGGTTAGCAAGATGAGAGCCTGAAATCTGCCATCACTGTAAAAACAGTTTCAGATTATGTGTACTCTTCTTACTGGTCATCACTGTGAAGTGACAGGAGCTATTTAACTCTTAAAAATTAGAAATGAGACAGACAAAATAAATCTAGACTAGTATAGGAAAACGTTCAAATTTCTTCTATTTTACTGAAGAGTAACATTCAAAGTACATATATGACATATAAATGCATGAATAAAAATATTACATTTATGGAAAGAGAAAGTGTGAAAGTGACCAGTAGATCCCACATTAGGCTTTGATGCTGGTCTGTTTTGTTGTAGTGGGTGGTGGCCCCCTAAACGTCACTCCATCTGCCAGTGTTCTGTCCTGCCCGGAGTCCACTATGGCAAACCCTGTGACTTCTAGAT